>KZ651392.1:523662-547001 GCA_001010745.2 Gerris buenoi
TTATTATTATTATTATTATTTGTTATTATATTACTATTAGTGTTATTATTATTATATTACTATTACTGTTATTATAATTAATATTATTATTGCTCTCAGTCGCTTGTTACAAATTGTATGGAAAAATTGTAGTTGTGACTTAAAAATAAAGGAAAAAAAACAAAAAACATTTTAATATTGTCTGGCGCAAAACTTTTTCCGATTTTCCAGTCTGACGCGTCAAAGTTATAGGGTTCAAATAATGAAAAACGCCCCAAAAGCAAATAAAATCACAGAGGAAAACGATGTCAGACTTGGCCTAAACAAGCCATACAAAGAGGTTGGGAACAATTCAATAAAAGTAAGGTTCAGTTCAAGCAGAAGTCGGTGAGATATTTAGGTCATGTTTTCTCAAAACATGGAGTAGAGGGGGACACGAAGTTTTTAGAATCAGTGGCAAAAATGCCTGAACCCACGAATGTGAAAGAACTCCAGATGCTTATGGGTCTGTGCAGTTGTTAGTGAGTTTTTGCCTAACTTGGCCTCGGTATCAGCACCTCTCAGAAGGCTTATGAAGAAAGATTAAATCTGGGTTTGGGGCCCAGAAGAGATAGCTTCTTTTCAGGAATTAAAACGTTTGCTCACCAATCCTCCAGTATTAGGTTCGTTTGATCCGAAGAAAATTTGTCACTTGTTTGTTGATGCCAGTATGAATGGCCTTGGTTGTGTGTTACTACAGGAGAGGAAACCGATAGCGTATGGGTCATGAAGTTTAACTGAAGCTGAAAAGAGATACGCACTGATAGAAAAGGAGTTACTAGCTATTTATTTTGCGTGCAAACGTTTTCACACATACATATATGAAGCTCCTGTTCATGTGTATACGGACCACCAGCATCTCATTACTCTGTTTAAAAAAGAGTAAGCTCTGATACCGTCTAGATTGCAACGGTTAATGTTAGGTCTGTTTAAGTATGATGTAACTGTTCACTTTGTGAGAGGGGTGAAAAATGTTATGGCTGACCCGCTATCACGGATGGTCCTGACCAGCAGTGATGCAAATGATGGAGATGATGTTAAGGCAGTGCATGAAGTCTTTGTTGGCCCTGATAATAGTTTGCAGGTAACACCAGCAAAATTAAAGGAGTTTCAAACTGCCACAAAGGCTGATGCTACCCTTCAATGAGTTATGGAGTTATTTCATGAAGGATGGCCAGAGTTGTCACGTCAAGAGGCCGATGCAAACCCGCTGCTCTCACGATATTGTATTTAAAAAAAATGAATTATTTTGTGATAAAGGATTAATATTTTTTTCTGGTCGTCTGGTTATTCCTGCATCGTTACGTCAGGATACTCTGAAGCTGCTCCATACTGGTCACCCTGGAGTTGAAAAAATGCGGGCTCGTGCGAGACAGGTGGTGTATTGGCCTGATATAAATGCTCACATAGCTAACTATGTTAAGCAGTGCTCTGCCTGTTTAACCCACCAGATCAGCAAGCCTAAAGATGTTTTGTTATCCCATGAAATTCCACTATTACCGTTCAGTAAAGTTGGTACTGATATAGCAGAAGTGAAACATAAACCCTATTTGATTGTATATGATTATTATACTAAATGGATTGACTTTTTACCTCTGCCCTCGAAAACAGCATTATCTATGATTAGGGTGTTGCGTGAAGTTTTTTCTAGCTTTGGAATTCCAAAGATTCTCGTGTCCGATAATGTGCCATTCTATAGTGCTGAGTTTCGAAATTTTGCTAAGAATATTGATATGGAATTAAAGTTCATAAGTCCTGGTCATTCCCAATCTAATGACCTAGCTGAAAAAGGGGTTGGAATAATGAAGCGTATGATAAAAAAGGATAATATTGACTTGGGCAACCTGTGGCTTTCTCTGCTAGAATATAGAAATACTCCTGTTGCCTCTCTTGGGGTATCTCCTGCTCAACTGATGATTTGTCGATCTCTGCGAACTTCATTGCCAACTACAGCATCTGCTCTACAGCCAAAGTTACCGAGCAATATTGATGACAAAATCAACAGATCACAACAGAATCAGGCTTTCTACTACAACCGGACTGCTCAAAAAGACACCACTGTTCTACCTCCCAATGCCCAATGTCTTGTACAAGAAGGAGCAACATGAGTCCCAAAGAAAGTAGTTGGTCCCGCGAGTTCCCAAGAAGTTATCTAGTTCTAGGAGAGGATGGAAGGGTCTTGAAGAGAAACAGGAAACGGGTGCGGCCAAACCCGTCTATTGATTGTTAATTTAATACTCTAGCGAGTCAACAATTTAATAAATTAAAAAAAAGGGCATGTTGTGAGATTATTTTGGATTAATGTCACTTTGAGTTAATGAACCTGGGTTTATTGCATTGATATTATTATTGTTGTAAATAGTTTTTTGTATGTCGTAGAATCTTGAGATGATGATATAAAATACATTTTTTCGAAGTTCGTTCTATTAAATTGTGTATTGATTTATGCTTATTTAACACAGACCTACCGCGAAAGATTGACAGATGGACGTAAGTCCAAAAAAGTGAACTGTTGTCTGAATGGATTTCTGTCGCAGAATTTTTGAAATCGGTACAAATAAAAATGTGTTTCTTCTGCAATAATTTCTAATAACCTTTTCCAAATAAAATCGAAAGGAATAGTTTAACGAGCTGTTTTATCATTTTAGCTTGTATTTACTTGAGTAAGTTTTGTAAAGGCTTGACGTTAATGGAAAAAGTTAAACATAGAGTTTGATAAATGGACATCTAGTTCTCTAACTAAAAGCCATGTTGGTCCTAAGATGGAACCATGAAATTAGAATAAGTTATGTTACAACTATTTCCCTTTTGTACTGTACTTTAGTCAACAGATTGGCATACTCCGACCACTTTATCTTACAAACCTTTGTCGAACTTGTCAATCATAAAACTTTTTTACTTAAAAAAATCTCCTGATATTTAATATTGAAATAGCAAATTTTCTCATGTACTTATTGCCTCGTTGTACTCACTACAACCAATAACCGATTTTGCCCATTTTAGAATATTTTTTCACTTATGGTTGACCCTCCAATCTTATACTCTTGTATCTTTGAACTTTTCCTAGGAAGCTCTTACATGATTTCATTGAAATTAACCCTATAACTTCGGTCATTCTACTAAATAAATAAATGAAACTGATAAATCACTGTAGAATACACTCAAGAAAACATGAACATAAGGAATGAAAATATCTATTAAGGTTGATATACACATGCCGTCAATTTGGAGAAGTAGCTTGCATGCCAAAAGAGGGTATTAGCTTGTAACTGGCATGCTTAGGATTTTTATTACGATCCCCGGTCATCAAGTACGTATATCTTTAAACCGCTTTTTGACGACAACGTATTACATAAAAAATCACTTTTTGTCAATTGGCAATCGCCGTAGATCGATTGAAAAGGAAATATCTTAATTTAGATAATTCAATTTTTTTTTCTTTTTTTATATCAAGAGCATCTATGGAGCTGAATAAAACATTAGGACACATTTAAGCGTGATTGTGAAAAAATAAAGGTTACCATAAACGTGAGAAAACATTTAATTTTCGTTTTTATTTTTGCAATACTTTATGACGTATATTTTAATACATATAAATATCGCTATCGTATCTTTTAAAGTAAGTAAGTAAATTTCTGGTAGCAAGCAAGTTAAGTAAAGTTTGCAGTTAGCAAATATGGCTCACGCTTATGCCTATAAATACAAAGACTAATCCCTATCAGATTGTTTGTTTGAGATAAAATCGAGAATAGGTTGTGAAGCATTTATAATATATAATACATTTCCTTACCTTTTTTATCCAACAAGATAACGTTCCGTATAAAAGAAAGTTCTGTTCGTATAAATAGTTTTGAATATATACTAGTTGTGAACGGGTGACTGAATAAAACTCGCAAAAAAATATCTATTAGTTTTATTTCTATTTATTATTATGGCTCTTATAAAGTAGTTTATTTAAATTTCGGAACAAGTTGAAGTGATGAGTGATATAGGTTTCCACAGTTTTTACGATAGATTAAGTGCTAAATTTAACTTCAACGTAAGCTTTAGTGGTTTGTTTGTACCTTTGTAAACTCTCTGACTTTAATATCTCCTATTCAACATTCCGTAATGTGAGAAAAAAGAGGAAATTCCAGTTTAAGACTTTTACCCGTTAATTTCAAATTAATTTGCAAGTTAATTTAATTTGGTATAGACTTAAACCTTTTCATTATTTATTGTACGTTATTAAAGTAGTAAGCAACAGTTGAATATATTTTTTATATGTCTAGAATAAATCTTTTCTTACAACTAATGGTAAGAATTTTATAATTCCTTGGCTGACAGTTAGGTGCTAAAATTATCGCATTTGCTTGACTTTTCATTTTCTATCGTTACCAATGTCCTTGTTTTAATCTATAATTTTATTCTATGTAATATAAAGTTTTAAAATATACGGTTTAATTTATTAATATGTTTTATTCTAATTAAAATCCGAAGGGTAACCATAATAGTTAAATAATAGTCGATAAAGATGTCTTTCTTTCTTAGTAGAGTTAAGCCTATTAAGTCTCGACTTGTTATTGCTAGGTGGTCGTAAAGAGGTAAGTGTCATTGAGTGTAACGGATGAGGGGGTAATGTGATTGGTTGTTGTCCAGACAATGTATCGGCGTGTATCGAGGCGATAGTAAACAGAGAGCGGGGGAGGGTAATAATAGAGTGACGGGTGGGTGCCAGGTCCAGTGGAGTCATGGGCGGCGTGGCGGCTGCCTCCTATCTGGTCTCTTGCCTTCCCGTTGTCCTAGGTGCCGCCGTAGTAGAGTCCGTCGTGAAATGCTGCCCCCAGGGTCTTACCATCACTGTGGACAAGAGGTGCGTCCCGGGCAATTACGCGTGGTCCTACGCCAATATCACCTACGGAATGCCCAATTGCGAAACGGAAATGATCCATGCCGATCGTGACGTGCAAGTGTCCTGCACAGATTACTGTGAAGAAAAAAGAACGTTTATAGGTTTGATATGCATGGGAGAGGTGGCATCGGAAAAGACGTTCGCTGTACCGGATATAAATAGAATAAGAAAGTGCTGCCCGAAAGGAAGATCCTACTCCTCGACGGAACAGTCTTGTTGGAGCGAAGACGTGGCATACGACGAAAGAACAGAGCAGTATCTTCTAAACATAATTTTATCAGGATCTCCAGGACTCATAGATCTGACAGTGGGGGCACCCTTTTGCGGAGACGGGGTTCTTGTAGATCATTTAATTCCGCAAGACAATGTATGGAGAGAAGAGTCGGAGTCTATAAGATTCAGAGAGAAGGGTAGTAACAGATCAGTCATTATGAACCCTGACGACATCTGCATAGACTTTACTGAACGCCACAAGATTCTTGTTGTCCGTGCCTGCATGGACCCTGAGTTAATATGTTCGCAACGTGTATGCATCCGCAAGTGTTGTCCCGACGGTGAAATATACAGCAATAAAAATTGTACGAAATATGCGGGACATTCAGGCCCCAGATTAGCCTTCAAATTGCTTCAGGAAAACATTTCAGTTTCTGAATTAGCTTATTTCTACGGAGATCCTTGCGATCTCAGGGGAAAATACATAGAGAAATCAGAGGTGCTACTTAGTTCCAACGGATCTATGTATTATCCTTCAATTTCACAATACGTCGACAACACCATGTATTGTTTTGAACATATTGAGAACACCAGTACCTCAGTCGCGGAAGATTCTCTAATGGTGTGTTTTGAAGATCAACTAGAAGAAACTAACTACAAGTACGTTATCCAGTCGGTGGCTATGCTGGTTTCATGCATATTCTTATTCATAACCTTAGTTGTTTACTGTGCTTTACCGTCACTTCATCAAAATATTCATGGAAAAACCCTTATTTGTTATATCGGATGCTTGATTTGTGGATACGTTTGTCTCTCTTCCGTCCAACTCGCTCAGGATTTTTTTACGGACACAACTTGCTTAATATTTGGTAAGATTTTTTAAAAAATATATTAAGCTATTCCTTTTTTTTAATTTAATTTATTTATTTATTTTTTTTAATTTTTTTTTTTCACATTTAGANTTTGGCTGGTAGAAAACTAATGTTTCTAGATTCTAGACAGTTCGCAGTTTTTTATTTAATTTTTTTTTAATTAATTTTTAAGACTCTTTAAGTTTGTTTAGTGAAATAAGTAATTTACTTTTAGCATCCCGAAAATAAGAGAGTATAAAAGTCGAGCAAGGTGGAAGTTAGTTCTGAAACTGTTATTGGTTTATTTAAGATGCTCGATGTAAAGGAAACCGTAAAGCCTACGTTTATGGGCAATAACTCAAATTGTATATCTCACCTGGGGCCCATCTATTTCAAATGCTATTAAATGTCACAATCTCTATTCCCTACTTCTTTAGTTTTAGTTCAGTAGTTTTGTTTACGAACATTCTTTATTTTAATTTATCGCCAAGCCGGCCAAGGCCGGATAGGTAAACCAGTGCGTATGCGCACCGGTTTACCTATGCTATTCCGGCCTGTGAGCAAATATTTTTGTTTTAATAAAAAACTTTAATAAATAAAAATAAGGCGTTGTCTGAAATTTTCCCCAAATTTTAAAATATTTAAATTGGATCACAAATTATCCAATTTTAAGAAAATCTAAATTTTCTGTCTTAAGAAGCACACAGATATCTTAATTCACTGCCATATTTTTCAACCGCCTTAGCGCATTTAAGATTGAATAATAATTATTGTGACCCTAGTTAGAGTCGAAGTAAACCGTAACAACCTGACTTTCAATAATCCCATTATGCCATTCATACAATAATAAAACGCGAGGAAACTATGTGCCACACTAAAAAAGCTTAAGCTTCTTTAATAATATCCACTACTTCTATGTTTTGCAGTCTGCTTGTCAAGTTGTTTATCGTCCACATATGAAACCACAATTCCACTCACACAAACCACACACACACACAAAATCGTTTATTTACAAATTAATGTTTACAAACAAAATCCATAACGTATTTAATTGCTCAATGACCGTCGGGGGCAAACTCACAGAATCAATATCTTTTAAATTGTAAAAATTTGCTACAGAATGGGCCCTTTCTTTTAGCTCTTCTAAGCCTATGTCCTTCATAATGAATGAATGAAATGATTATCAAAGATATCCTGGGAGGTTGTCCTCTGAAAATATACACTCAAGTGATGAAATCATAGAATCGAGATATGGTATAAGAACTCCCCTTCTCCAATACTCATCCGAGGATTCTGCTGGAGAGTTAGACCAGTGTTTCCGTTTTTTTAACTGTTCAAGGAGGTTGAAGATCAATATTTAACTCTTCTGCTATCGTATCTGCAGAGGCAAGAATTCCTTCCAAATTGACTTAGCTGTTTCACGGTGTCCATTAATTGCATTTAAAATCCTGTTAATATTCTTATTACACTGAAGAATTACCAAAATTCTGATTGTATTATATTGGCCACAGGCTCAAATATGGAATAATATTTTGCTATTATTAGTGCAGCCAGTTGTCAAAAAAAGTCAACTAGCAAAAAAAACTAATAGGACAAGATCACAGGAAGTGTGGCCCAAAATCCACAGCAAGAACAAGACTTAAAATGTTAATTTTTTGAAATCAATTGTCAATTTATTAAGTGTCATATCTCGATCTCGAAACCTATATTAGACGTACAGAGTTGCTGTTGGATTTAAATTTATTGAACTGTAGAAATAGTGAAAACAACTACCATCGAATAACGCATAGTTTACGAGGAGTAGAGCAAGAACTAAAAAAAGGCCAATTTTTTCAGTTCTTTTACGTATCTAACTATTTTATACGCAGCCAGCTCAGGTTTTTCGAAACAAACTTAGGATCTTGGATCACACTACCCTAAAAGGTCCGAACTACATATAAAAAAATCAGATATCACTACATCCAGCTTTGCGAAATTAAGGTCTAATTTGACTGACCTAATATTCCGGGGAGCTCCCCCCCCCTCATTCACCCCCCTGGCTACGCCCTTGCATACCTAGTTCGAATCTTAAAGGAGTGAGATATTTTTTACACTGATAATCACGTGAAAATTGACCTATTCCTTCACCCTGGGCGGGATGTTGTATTGATCTGGACGTAAAAGGCTAAAATAATATGTTTTTTTATATTTATTGAATAAAGCAAATGTCAATAAGATTTTTTTTCAAAGAGAGACAGTGAGTTTGTCTACTTTCTTTTTTGAATAGGATGTGATAATAGGTTTAATGTAAACAAGTGGGGCTGATAACCAAAGGAGTCTTCAACAAATATACATGTATTGACTATAAATTTTAGTTCCTTCTACTCTACCAAACCAGCTCTTTGATCATGTCAAATGTAAAAACTCTAATTCTGATAGCATCCGGTGTCAAAGTTGTTCGTAGATTTTAGCTGATAACTTACTGTTTCGTGGTAAAACTAAATATTCACACTATGGGGAGGTCAAATTTATTTCGCTCCTCTAGTGGAACGACGGAACTGCATTTTTTTTTTCTTTTTAATAGAATAAGGTAAATATGAGTGTCCGTATAACCTGATGTAGCAAATAGAACTACGTTAGAGTGATAGTTACGCCACAAACACAAGTATACTTTCTCATTAGTCTAAGTACTATTTATATAGAGAAGGAATGTTGATGGATTTATACGTTTTAAGGTATAAATTAGAGACAACTATATGCATATGGGACCAACAATGAGTTAATTATGACCTAACATCCAAATTTTAATAAAATTGGACGAGTAGTTTTTAAGATATGTTGGTTGGCAAAAATTGAGCGACAGACCGACAGACAGGTACACGGTACCAAAAAAGTATTTCATGATGTCTAATACGGATTTCTGTATTTGATTTTTTGAAATCGGAGACCTACATTTTTTTCGTTTTTCAGAGCGATCACATAGCTTCCGTTACCTTCGGTAATCTCGGAAGAAAAATACACTGAAGAAGAAAAAAATAGCACCAAATGGCTTTCTAATATGTATCCAATGATATCTATATAAATATGAAATAAAATTTTTGTCTGTACATTGAACAAATTGAAAAAGATTGGATACTTTTTCATTTCATTTATTACAATCACCAAATCCAGCCTTAACTTTTTCTTTTCTGTCTGTCGCCACCGATACAACTTTATAAGCGCAAAACTGGTTGAACGATATCGATTAATGAAATGAATTTAATTTAATCATGTTGTAGGCTTGATATACAAATTTTCATTTGAACGTCGTTATTAATGTTTTACATAAAAACTAAAGTTATTTATAAAACTACTATTTTCTATCACTTGCTTTTGCTTTGTTTACATTTGGAGAGTTATTATCGTTATATGTATACGGTCTACGTATTCGTTTCTTAAAAAATAATTAATGGGGTTTTTCTTTGAAAATAATTAATTCCGAACTAATTTGATTGTATTTACTTTAAAATATCCCGGAATTGCATTTTGGAGGCTATTTATTTATAACGTATACGTATGAACTATTTGTAACGTATGAACTATTTATAACGTATGAAACATCTAAACATTATTAACCGTCTCAAGAGCTTTTATTCAATTTAATAAGTAAGAAAAGTAAATTATATCAAATAAGATCAGAATTTATATTTTTTACGAAAACCCTTTTGTTCTGATTTAAAAAAATGTCATGGAACTTTTCAAAGCGATTTTTTTATAAATTTGTTTATTACATACTTTGGTTCTACACAATATTTTTCGATGAAACGAAGCCCTAGAACACTTGTATTGTGACTGGTGGCGTCATGTCAGACAGAATACATACAGACAGACAGACAGACAGAGACACATATGAAAATAGTTAAGGCCGGATTTGGTCTCCGAAATGAACAATTTTCAATATTGATCAATGTACAGAAAAAACTAATTTTATATGCATAGATAAAGGGAAAGTATTGTGATGGCGCGAAAAGTCGATAATGAGATTTTGATGGATTTACATGTTCTGAGGTCCCATGAGTCCAAAAAGGTGGTTAATAAAAATTGTCTGTCTGTCGTTTGTTATCTGTGCAGATGCGTGGATAAAAAATATAGGCCGATTTGGATGAAATTTGACATACAAGTTCTGAGGAATCATACCTCAAGGCGAAATATTGAAATTAATTTCAGATATAATTTAGGGGCATTTTCCCCAAAATTTCCAGTCCAAACTACTCTCTCCGTCAAAATTAACGCACTACCTTTATATTTCTCTGTTTCGACTATCTCTAATTTATACTGATGATTAATGATTCATTATTCATCATCATTAATTATCATCTTATTTTTAATCATCATCGTTAATCATATTTAATCATCATTATTAATTATATTTATTCATTATCATTAATTATATTTAATCATCATCATTAATGATTCACTGTTATTTGCAATTGATTAAATAAGAGCTCCGACGTATAGTTATTCATTAACATAGTTGTTTGTTTGTGTCAACATGAATAGACCTCCTAATTTAACTATAGAGAAAGCGATTAAAGCCGTAGCGATAGGTTAAGAAAGGCTTTTCTCAAAAGGTTGGTTGTCGACTACAAGGTGCATCTCACTACAATCAGCCGAGCTTTTCGGCGGTACCAGGAGTTTGGATATGATCGACAAGGTGAAATAGGTCCGCCCGAGATGAAAACAATAAAAAAAAAGATCCTAATTGAACGACTTTTGTGTAAGCAAAAAAATATAAAAGTGGTGCGTTAATTTTGACGGGGAGTTTATTTTAATATATTATATTTTGTAGTCCATTTAAAAACGACTTTAATCGTATAAGTAGTTTTCCTAGTCATTTAATTTTTATTAAAATAAATCTGATTTGATATATATCTAAAATTATGTGTAAACAATCATTTGTTAACTCTTTGTGTTCAACAGGCAATTGAACATAAATTGATTATATTAGAAATTAAATTTAAATTCAACTTTACTAAGTAATATCAGAATGTATGGTTCCAGTTTGTCGTACCGATTTTTAAGTGCAATACTAGATACTAGGTTAATTCCCTATCTATTATAAGGTTAATGTTCTATCTATTACACTGAATATTAAAGTAACCCCAGCTCAGTTAATGAACAAAATAATAACACTAGTTATTATTTTGTTATACATTATACACTAGTTATATTATCAAAATAATAACTAGTTATAGGGAACATTATATGTTATTATTTTCTATAAAATCTATCCTATTTCTTTTTTTATATTCCAACAATAACTATTTTACGAATGCAGTAAACTATGTTTGTTCAGTACCTTTTTTTTTTTTTAATATAGTAATGTATCGAAGCGAGGAGGAGGACCAAAGCATGGCGTAGCTCTAAAGTCGCGGATTGTTTACTAATCAGAAGCTAAATTTACAGGGAGAAACGAGAAACAGCTGCTTTGTTGATCGAATTCCCCTCCTAAACCCACAACAGTATGAATTATTTATTCTGCCGGACCATTCATTTATTTTTACTTTTAACTCTTCTTTATTCATAGTCTTAAACACAAATCTTAAATATTCAAGGCTAATATTTATTTTGAATAATTTGCTAACCTCTTTATAATCTCCGTTGTAATGACGATTTTTTTCTCTCTTTCGCTCTAGTTATTAACTATTCATGAAACTGAAATTATTGTTTACTCGATATCTAAATTAATGATTTTATGCATTAATACAAGGATTCATTATATATATATATATAATTANTTTTCTCTTCAATATTTTCCTATAATAAATGGAAGGTAAATATAAGCTAAGCTGTCGCTTTCATGGCATTATAAGGTAGGTTAAAATATAAAAGAGCTTGTCATACTATTAACTGACGGTATGAGGTAATAAATAATTTTTAAAAAATACTAAATTTCATGTATTGAGGTTATAGCAAATCTAATTATTTATGAACTGTGAACCATCCAACTACCAGCAATATATATATATCCACACAGGGTGTATCAATTTCAGATGGACATAGAAAAGGGGATCTACAGGTCATTTGGAGGAAAAAAGTTCATATAAGCTGTAGTCCAATTCTTAACGGTGTCGGAACTATAAAAGCAAAAAAGACTGTGTTAAAACAATCGATCTTTACCTTAAAAAACTGGAACAACAACAAAAAATTTTGGAACAATGAATAAACAATGGTTGGAAAGAACAGGAAATTTCCTATAAAATTATGTATGTTTTAGTTGAGCTGTTGCCTTTTTAGTGTGACTGAGAGCTGTTTGGAAACAAAAAAATTGATTTTTTAAAAATATCTGAAAAAATACGTTCAAAGTTAAAAAAAGTTGGCGCAATTAAGGTAAAGGTCGATTGTTTTTAACACAGTCTATTTTCGCTTATAGCTCCGACACCATTGAGTATTGGTCTATAGTCTATAGCTTATAATATATTATATAGCTTATAATATAATAATATCTAAGTGCTCGAAGAGGTGACATCTTTCAACTATCTAGGCGTTTGTTTTACTCGAAGAGGAGTTTTCGAGGAAGCTACGAAGCAGGCTATAGCACGTAGCAGGACGGCTGCTGGTGCGATCAAGCAGACTCTGGCGGCAGCGTCAAACAGGTCGTTTGACGCTGCCTGTCGGGTATATAACGCTAGTGTGCTCGGCACAATGCTCTACTCCTCTCCTGTATGGTCCCTCCGGTATACTCATCAACTTGAGGCGGCACAAAACTATTTCTTCAAAAAATATTTTTCCCTCAAAATTAACGCCCCTCACTACATTGTTAGAAGGGAATTTAGTGTGGAACATGTCACTGTAAAAATAATTAAACAAACTCTAAAATTTATTAATAAAATCCACGAGCTAGATGACGGGAATCTTGTTAAAAAATGTTTCTGCCGACTTCTCTTCCTTGACTCTGTAGACAGTAANAGAATGTGCAGTGCATTTTGACAACGTCATGGAAGTATTTGTCGCCCTCCTATAAACCATTTACCAGTTTGGTCAACCTTTGACATTCTTAAATTATCAATTCGAAGTACTTTATTATACGACTAAAAAATCAGCCGCCGTTCTTCAATGTCCTCGTATGATATAAAATTATAATTTTGCTTTTTTTTCATCTATATTTCGTTTATCATAGATTTTGCTTCCGAGCTTACTACAGGTAACGGAAACTATGTGATCGTTCTAAAGAACGTACCTCTTATGTCTCCGATTTCAAAAATTCCAAGGCAAAAATTCGTTTCATACATCAGGGACAATTTTGGTTCCGTGTGGTCTATCTGTCGATCACTTTTTGCGAACCAACATATCTTAAAAACTAATTACTCGTGATTTTAATATAATTTGGATAGTAGGTCATAATTAGGGTTAACAACAAGTAGATCATTAACAATGTGTATTGTTGGTCCCTTATAAGTTTCAATCTTCTGCGCCCATTTGTTTCTCTTCCACAAGCGCACAAAAATACTCTTACAATTACACCTATATCTTCAAAAGTACTTACCTATTTGATTTTTAAGAAATTTGGCAAATAGCTCAAGACTAATTTTAACCCGCTACGCTTTTTAAATGTTGCTAAATTGATACTTTAATTCATGTAAAAATCAAAACCATTTTGACAGATTTAAAGAACGGGGGAAAATGAAATAATTTTGAAAAAAGTAGGTTGTAAAAAAAAAAAAATCATTAGTAAAATCATTAAAATCATAAAATCATTAGTATATTCAGATTCATTATTAATAAAATATACGAAATACATATGTGCTACTATGTGCCACACTAATTTTATTTTTACTTTCTTATTCTCGTATTATATATAATGAGAAAGTATTGTGATGGCGCGAACATTCGATTTGATGAATTTACTGGTTGTAACTACAATTACACGTCCAAAGAAGAGTTTTTTAAAAAGTGAGTTGTCTGCCGTCTCTCGCCAGTGCAGAGCCTAAAATAATAGGCTGATTTTAATGAAATTTGGCATACTGTTCAGATCAGTCTATACCTTCAGGCGAAATCGATACATTAATTTTAGTTCTAAAATTAGGTGTGCCACCCTCTAAAAAACCCTCGAATAAATATTTCTCATGAACTGTTGCTACGAGTTTGATTCGAAAAATCTAAAATGTAATCCATTTACATTCGAGTCGAACGATATAAGCCGTTTTCCTAGGCTAGTGAGATTATGTTATGGTAAATTGGATAAAATACTCAATAATAAATTTTATCTACGAAAACTCGAAAGAACTAATAAATGGAAAACACTGGTCCAAGTAATTATGATCCCGATCAACACATCACAATGTTATTTCAGAAAGTAGGATCTGGCAACTTTATACTAATCTAGTCCATGTGATCATCAGTGTGAGACATGAGGGATTTGAACTCACCATATTTGAAGGTGTTTAGAACTAGATCTCAGGCTTCAGGCTGCGAAGTCGCGAGTACGCTAACAACTCGGTTATGCCGATACACTCCTGATGTTATTATCACTAATGTTTATAACGTTCATTAATTATACGCAGGGTTGGGATACAAGCTTTTTTGTGTTTTTACTACGTTTTTATTAACTTGGTTTCTTGTTTGTTTGTTTGTCCGGTACAAATCTTGCAATCGAATTTTAACAAACATCCCGAGTAGCTAGACATTTGAAACTTTCAGAACAACTCAGAAAACGATGACAATGCATTATTTTAATAGTCATTTTTCAGCAGAATTTAATTCGTTTTCAGCAAATTTGCAGAAAGAAAAGTTAGTTCGGAAAAAATCCGCAAGTTATTTTATTTGTTTTGTCATATCCCATAATATTTACAGTCTTCATTTTGACAGGTTTCAAATTTATGATTTTTATAAATAAGAGATAAACAATAAATGACAGCAAAACAGGAAATATATCGATTATATTATTTCAAATATATCGATGGCACGGTTTAAGAAAATTTAAAAACTTAGTATATAAAAAGTTCTTTTTATCTTGCAATTATTGTTTGTTAACTTGTTATTTTGTTTATAATGCCTTGTTTACAAGCCACTAACACTGCTCCACGTCCTTCGGTGATGTAAAATGCAGTGAGTGTTTTACATTCAGCTTCACTTACTTCCTATTTTACCTCGGGCAATGGAGGGCGTCCAAGATGTAACGTCAGCGACATGTGGCATTTTGTTCTTTATATTAAACAGTTTCTATTCGATACTTCATTTTTTGATGTTGCCGAAATTGATACCTAAATATACTTTACGACTTTTTAAATACATATTTGCTAAATGAGCAGAATGGACTAAGACAAGTAAATAGAAGACCAGTGTGTAAACACTCCATGCCACTCGCGCTGCATTTCCTTTGACTTACGAACGAAAACTGCCAACTATGGGCAGCGCCAGGCGAGTGGCTGAAGTATAGGCAGCAAGAGTAACTTGTTTACTCGCGCTGCTCTATTACCGGTGCGCCCTAAACGGCTCCCATCCATTGTTTGTTTTTTCCCAAACGGCTCCCGTCGAAAAAGGTTTCACGAGTAGGTATATTCCTAATCGGCTCCGGTATTCATATCCTACTTTTTACGATAACAAGTTAAATTAAAATTATTGGATTGGAGCTTGGATTTTACGTTTCAAACATTATAATATGCCTTTATCAATTGTTGTTAAACAACGCAAAATTCAACAGTGACTTCAATACTGCTCATCCAAATATTTTTGATGTTATTGATATACTGAACGAAATACAATCAGAGACGCAAATTAAAGCACGGAGTCATTACAATATACCTAAATCATTGACGAATTCTCATCGAATGAAATAACACGTAAGAATTATATAAGAAAATTTTGCCTCACAAATTTACCCAATTTATGATGTTATATGTTTATATTTATAATTAAATTTAAAATATTAAATAAATTATTTTTTATATAATTTTTATACATTAATTTTTTTAAATCCGGAACCGTTTGGTAATTTACCTTTTTGTTAAACGGAGCCGTTTTGGAATTTGCCTTTTTGTAAAACGGGAGCCGGATGGGCTCCGTCCTCTATTACATGCCCACTTCCCTGTCTAGATGAGTCTAGAAAACGTTGTGTTAGAATATATTGACGAGGTAAAAAGATTATAGTTGATTGAAGGTGGGTTAGACTTTTTCTCTTATGTATGTAAAATGAATAAGGACCCAATAAAAGGAGTTATTTTTTTTTTTTTTGTGCAATTTTAGAATTTTTATGTAGTCAGACATGAATTAGAACATTGTATGTATTTAAGCAGAGACAAAATAGGTGGTGACAAATAAGTTGCTGCAGCATCCACTTTGTAACACGGGTTATTTAATTTACCAAGTTGTGTAATGACACAGTAAATAATCAAATTAAGTCTAAATGTATATAGCCGTATAATTAATCAACACATTATTAAGGAATAGGACGGGGTAGCCGGCCACTTAACTCATCTACTCGATACGATCATCAGTGTGAACCATGTCTCACACTCTGAATTCGAACCCATTAGATTTGTAGGTGTTTAGACCAATGTATCAAGTTGCGAGTACGCTAATCACTCGGCTATACATACGCCACTCCCCCGTAATTAGTTAACTCCTATGTAATTAGTAATTATGATTTATATTTGATGAGAGGAGATGAGAGGATTTTATTATTATTATTATTTTTTTTTTTTTACAGCATTTAGTGTCCAGTTCACATTCCTGGCTGCTTTTGCTTGGCTTAATGTCATTGGATTTGACATTTGGTGGACTTTTGGGTGAGTGAAATTTAAATAATAGTAAAACATGTATAGAATAAAAATTCTCACTATTAATATAAATTACGAGTTATAATTGGTATCCAATTATAATGACTTTTTCGAACATAAGATTCTTTTCATACTCTAAAATTAGTAAAAGGGATATGTTGATTAGAGTTTATTTTTAAGCATTCTTGCTTTTTTGACAGTCTTTGACCATATTGTTAATGGCAACGCTAATAAATGAATTTATTTGTCTCATACAATAGAGCTGTTAATGGGAGAGGACAAAGACACGCCACCTGAAATAAATATTCGCTCGTCTAAACACATTCTCCCCGTTTTTACATCGAAGCAACCTAAGAAATTTTCTATGATAGGCGTAGGAGTTTGGCCATCTTATTGATTAAGAATTAGTTTAAAATATGTATCTGAAATGTAGGAAAGCTGCACTGAAACTACTTTTCTCTCGGTTCTTTTGAATCACAGAGTATTTAAGAAGCTCAATGCATTCTTGCTGGAACCAAACAACCAAGTCCAAACACGAACGAAATTTAGGTGCTTTTAGAAGGATTTAGACATGGTTAATATAAATGTTTAAAACTACATTTTTTTTTTTGTATCTTTTATAATTTAATAATCCAAGACTCAAACAGACAGCCCTTGAAGTGAAGGGCTTATTTAACTGTAATATGTGCAATGGAGGACTCGCTATATAAGCTGTATAAACCGTATAATAAGCATTTGTAACTGGATAGAGACCACTTCACATAACCAGTTACCTACTTGTATCGCGATGATGAATGAAAACCGAGCGTGGGGCCTTGCCGGAGTCAGAATTCGAACTCAGACCTCCTGCTTATTTCGTATATTTTACAATCAAGGCGAAAAAAATTTGAAACGATGTTATAATATAGGTTCTATTTCTGAAGTGAGATAAGCTCTACACTAATTATCTCATTGATATAAAAGTAGACTTATTGATCTCTTAATCCTTCATCCTCTTATAAACAATTACTGTTACACATTGGAAAATAAATAAACAATGTTATTTTCTTGTTACTAAAACCTAATAGACTGCGTCTAAGATTGCTTGAGTCCCTTCGTTTTAAACCAATTTAATGGAAATTATTTTTGTTGGTGATTTCTTACTAAGATCTCTTTATATTTCTCCTTGATAAATGTTCCCTGCAATAGGTTCAACACGTAGTCGACATGATAAATAATCTCTAATGAGGCCAACTCCGGTAGAGCTCTATTGACTTATTTAAATTATTGTATTTTTTGTTATTTATTTTATTTTTTTATTTTTTTACTACGTTTTTATTAGCTTGCTTTCTTGTTTGTTTGTTTGTTTGCTTGTCCAGTAAAAATCTTACTATCGATTTTTAACTAACTTCCCGAGTAGCTAGACATTTGAAACTTTTAGAAAAGCTCAGAATACGATGACAATGCAGTATTTTAATAATTTTAGCCATCTTTCAGCAGAATTTAATTCGTTTTCAGCAAATTTTGCTGTATGGGAAGTTAGTAATTTACAATCTTCATTTTGAGAAGAATAGCTTAGAACACGATGAAAATGCATTATTTAAATACTTATTATAAATTATCCATCTTTCAGCAGAATTTAATTCGTTTTCAGCATTATTTGTTGTATGGAAAGGTAGTTCGGGAAAAATCCGCAGGTTATTTGTTTGACATATCCCATATTTACAATCTTGACAATTTTATTTACAATTTTGACAGGTTTTAAATTTAAGATTTATGACAGAAAATTTAAAAACGTAGTATGTATATAAAAAGTTATTTTTATCTTGCTATTATTTTTAATTAATAATTGATCAGTGGAATAAATGATATTGTAGTGAATTTATTATAACAATGGTAGTGTGAAAAAAGTGTATACTGTAGATTAGGTTAAAGAGAATAAGAGAGAATAATGTTATTAGTATACAAAGGGGAGTTCTAGTTAGTGTAGGTAGAGGGGATTATTGGGCCGCCCCAAGATTCTAACTACAGATTGGTTACTCTGTAATTAGACCTCCCCCAGTACCTAGCTAACCTTTGACCCAAGTCTAATTTGAATTCCTCCATTACACAATTTCACACAGCCAAACTCACACAAACCTACAATACCCTTACAAATTCATATTATCAACAGATAACAACCAACACGGAACGACTTATTTTCTTATTAGATAATCAGTTAACTTTTTTTCTTGATTTGCTATTTATACTTATTTCTTTTAAACAAATGAAAAAATGTGTTTTTAATTAATTTTATAAATGATTCGATAAAAATGAATATGGATATAATGGAATCATGAAATATATCTTTTCAGTTGTTTTCAAATGGTTTTATTTATGAAATATTATAGGGTTGAAAAGTAAAATTATACTAGTTTTAATTATATGAAAATTACTAACTAGTAATGTGGTGTATAAAGAACTCGCGTAGAAAAATATGAATTTTTATCTTATATCGGCCATGTCTGTTTCGATATGGCTAACATAAAAAAAAGTTCTGGGAAAAACTTACATACCTATGCTTTTTTTTTACCTGAAAAGATCTTTACATGATGTCTAACATACATTTTTTTAACACCTAAATTTCGGCCATATTTGTTTTCAAAATGCCGGGAAGAATAACAATGTTGTAATAATATATAATAAATGTTGGCGCCCAGGGCAATTGCCGTGTAGATTGCCTATTAGTATAAATCTAAGCCAACAAGTAAACTCGTAAAGTATAATGTCACTTTAGTGTTTCTCACTAGCTGGTCCCGTGTGGCCCACGGGACTCAGCTAGGCTTGGCAGGTGCTTAGTATGGTCCGGGTACTAACATAGTCCTGGTACTCTCACCGGCCTGGTACTTGCATAGGCCTGGTACTTATAATCCAGGTATTTGTATAGACCGGTATCTTGTATAGGTCGGGTTTTTGTATAGGTCAGGTATTTGTATAGACCTGGTACTTTTATAGGTCAGGTACTTGTATAGGTCAGGTACTTGTATAGGTCAGGCACTTGTATAAGTCAGGTACTTGTATAACCCAGGTAATTTTATAGGAGCTGGTACTTACGTAGTCCAGGTATTTAAGTAGGTCAGCTACTCGTGTATGGCAGGTATTTGTATATGGCAGGTACTTATATAATGCAGGTACTTGCATAGGTCTGTTACTTGTATAATCCAGGTGCTCATGTATTCCACGTGATTGTGTAGGAGCTGGTTCTAGTGTCATAAGTCATCCTGTGATCTAAGTCATTTTATTTCGTATTCCTATACATGTAAAGTCCAGGTACTTGTAAGGTATTGTCAAGGCACTTGTAAGCCGATTAATGATTCCATTTAAAAAATCCCTCATTAATAATTTTAGGAATTATCATTTTAATATTAACAATAATCCAATGATGACGTGATATTATTCGAGAAGGGACATATCAAGGTAAACACACAATTATAGTAACAAATGGATTAAAATGAGGAATAATTTTATTTATTATTTCAGAAGTTTTCTTTTTTATTTCATTTTTCTGAGGATTTTTCCATAGAAGACTAGTGTGTATATGTATTATCTCACCAGTTTATATTATGGTATCCTTTCTAGAGCATTAGAAAATAAACAAAGCATTAAACTGTATATGCACTATCAAGTAAAGAGAATGTGTATTTATTTTGGGCATCTACAGGAAAATGTAATAAACCGTAATTTGACTAGACATGCAGCGTAAACTAAACAAAACATCGCTGGTTAGTGGTATTAAATAAATAACCATTAATTGAATGTAGTCTGTAGGAACGTATATGACACAATGTCTACATAAATAATTTGAAAATTTATGTTATCCAGCTTTGTGGCAATATTATTTTCTCTGAGTCCAGGGTTACATATCACCATACATTTTTTTATGTTTATCAGGTTTATTCTGGACCAATTTAACTTACCTGACTTCCTTGTTTCTTTATTACTTTAAGTCCACGGCCATATAATATAGGTAGGTTAGTTGGTAGAGGCTAGGTTGGTTGCCATTATTATGTAAAATTATTTACTAATAATAAATTAAGAGTAAAATAAAATAAGCTTGTTCAATCTATTGTCAAACCATCTTTTTTTTTTTTTTTTTTTTTTTTTTTTTTTTTTTTTTTTTTTTTTTTTTTTTTTTTTTTNTCCGACCTATAAGTTTGATTTACAAATTTGACGGTATCTTAAATAATCAATGTAAATTAAATTTGTTATAAATTAATTCAAAGTAGTAATCTAGTATCGTTTGTAAATAAGCCAATATACTCGTATAGTCCAGGTGATAGTGAGCAAAAAAGTGTCTAACTAACATTAAGCTAGAATTTTGTATACAAGCTAATCTTCTAGTGCCTTTTAAAAAAATGTGGTCGGCTAAGTTCGTCTGCGGGACATAGCTTAGCAATAGGTATTTAAAAAAACAAAATGGTGGAGAGCGGCCATGTCCCGCCAATTATGATGGACAATGTGATTTTCATGATCCCTAGTACAAAATTAGTTAGTAGACAGAAAATTTGTTCCTTGCTATGTGACCACTTTGATTTGGAGTAATATTTGAATAACATAACCTATCAAGGGACAAACTAACATTAACTTGATTTTCGGTCTACTAACTTATTTTGTGCTCGGGATCATAAAAATCATATTATTGGTGGGACATGGCTGCTCTCCACCGGTTTGTTTTTTTCAAATGCCTATTGCCAATCTACGTTCCGCAGACGAACTTACCCGTCCACATATTCTTAAAAGGTACAAAAGATTAACTCGTACACATAATTTTAGCTGATGTTAGTCTGTCACTTTTTTAATCTCTATCTCCTGGACTAGTATTTCAGAATATCATAATATACGAATTGATAGAATTATTAAACTTTAATATAACTATTAACTTAATACCAAAAGACTTACAAAATTACCACAATGTTATAATTATTTTTAAGATAGAGATAGGTTATGGGATGTTATAACTTGAAATAAGTCTTGTTATATTTTGTATCCGCCTTGGCTAACGAGTGGGTAATATGTATGAAGTGTAAGAGCAAACGCTACAACACCCTTTCAAGCGAGGGTATCGAAAGAAAACATCTTAAAATAGGTTTTATTTTTTTCCGCTACAAGTGTTTCCTGTGTTGAAAATAAACGAAGATCGAAGGAAGCGAGATTATTTTTGAGTTTCTTTTTGGAGAGAGGGGAAAAACGAGGAGCTGATGCAGAAAAGCGGAAAAAAGGAGGCTATGAGATTCGGTTTTGAATTAGTGTATTGGTTTGAAGCGGTATCGGCAGAGTGGGAAACGCTGACAGATCTAAGATAAAGTAGGGGTGAGACCGGGAGAGTAATCCCGAACCGAAGTGATTGATGCAGCTATTGGCACGTTTCCTCTGGGGCCTGGCTCTTAAATGCATAAATCAAGAGCTTTCCTTGAGGACCTCCCAGACCTCAAACCAGAGATACTTGGCAAACCTTAACACTCTAGCACCTGCACCCCAATATTAAAACCCAACTTTATTTAGACTATTTTTGGTTTAGATTTAACCAGTCGTATGTTTTGAGATTAAGGATATGTAGCAATTCCAGATATGAGGAATCGGTTATGCTTTAAAGCTACATTTTTCAAGTAGTATTTATTTTGTATCAACGAAATTATATTATTTTGAAATCAATAAACTATAATATCCAATAAAAAGAATGTGTATCGGTGCTTAAATAGTACCTTTATGATGCATGTCGTTGGAAAGCTCTTCAAGAGTACAGTTAGTGTAATGTTCACTTTTGTCATATTTTCATTTAAGAGGGGGGTAAAATAGAAAAATAATGGAAATATTACTATTTTTGATCCGATTTCAGCGGTTGATGTATAATCGAGTATTTTTTAAGATTAAAATGCAGGCTCAGCTCAATATTGCAAGCAGAAAACTGCATTGCACACCTAGTTCTAATGACAATGCATAATAAAGAAATATTTGGGACAAGTTAAACAACATTTTTCACTCACGAATATGACCTCATATCTTCTAAGAATGATCGCTTACGCTTTTAATTTCTGATCTGTAGATCAACCCTATATTTATTGCCACATTATTTAAATTAAATTCTAAACGATATTATTATTTTGTTTATATCTCTCTCCCCCTCACCCCTTGATATTCAAAGTGGTGTATTTTTATAGAGTCTATATCGCTTTGATCTCGTTTATTATTAGCTATATTAAATGGACGAGAGACCAAGTGGTAAGGTAAATATTGATATTATTGGAATATTCTTTTCTCATCCCATCTCCAATGCAATATCTAACTACAACTCCAAAGCATTTTTCACTAATTGGTCAAATAATATTTAAACCTAAAAAAACCTTTTATTTTTGTGTATAAAAAAAAGAGACTTATTTACATACCATCCTCTCGTGATGGCATTTAGTGTATAAAACTGAAATAATCTTGTTTTAATTTATTAACTTCAGACATATATACCAGAGCTAAATTTGAAGATAGTTCTTTATTCATACCATAATAATATAATAATAATAATAATAATAATAAAGCCTTTATTCGTTTCTCGTATAAATAAGATTTTTATACATAAAGATATTACACAATAATATTGCATTTACAATTTTTTTTTTT
>KZ651392.1:551372-561459 GCA_001010745.2 Gerris buenoi
CCATCAAAATATAAAGATTTTGAAATGGATGTTTAGAGTGATGACATTGAGGCTGGGGAGGGTAGTAAGGCTGCAGACTTGGCAGCAAAAGCTATTCCTGCTCAATCAACTCAAGATGTAGTGAAAGACGGCTCACTGCATTAGTATAATATAATTATAGTATAATTATAGTATAATATATAATAAGTAATAATAACAAGCAAAGGTTAAAGGTTCTAGCCGCGGGTGGAGGAGAGATAACAAAAAAACAAGTTGTTGGCTCCATAACGGCTGGGGACAGGAGTATTCACTCCTGAAAATCAAACATGTTTGATATGAAGATAGTGCGGGAGTGAACTATCCCCACGCCCGGTGACGTCAGAGCATAGTTCACTGCGACTCGTTCAGACGGGCCGAGTTCACTCTTGAGTGCGCCACTGTAGAGTGCCCACTCCCCGTGGGAACCCGGCTTAAGGGCAGAGCTTAATAAGGATAGACGGGTTCTTGATTCGTAATGTAAATTCTTAAATTTAAAGATTAATAGGTATTAATCAGAAGTACGATCCTGAATTTTTTTTTTACTATAATTAAGTTTAACTTTGTAGATCATTTATATAATCGACGACGGCGACTACTCACCTCAATTAAATGTTACTTAAATATCAACTTTCGTTTTAAACCCTCTTTCAGTTTAAATAACTATTTTAGTTAAATATATTTAAGCATATTTGAGTCCTAACCGATTAATATTGAGTCTTGTTGTCTTAAATTTATGGATTGAGACTGTAATAAAAATATAAGAATGTATTTTGAAGTATGATTTTTGGTTATTGGACTTTGGACACAAAAAAAGCTTTTAAAAAGTGAAAAGTGATACATATAATTTGTAACACAACTAATTTAATTTTTAACCAAGGATGTCATTGCGATGAAATTAAATTTTATTTCCAAGAAATAAAAACGTAATTTTACTTCAATAAAAGCCTTTAGTACATAGTTAAATTTTAAGGTATAACTTCATGATACTTCTATTCACACTTTTCTTTATTGAATCTACTACATGCATACATATATTGTAAATACTACATGAATTTTTTACTCTTTCATCCATAACGTTTTTCTCTGAAAATACAAAGTTATTGTTCTAGACCGACTAAACTAGGATATGCCTTTTGATTACTTCAGAGCAATATGCAGCTATCAAACTGAACATCCCTTTTTTAGAAGTTAGAGAATAAATCCATAATGGTATAAATGAAATAATGGTTTCCATTTGTTATTGTTTTGTTTTTAAATATTTGACAAGTTAAAAGAAAAATATGTATTTTGACAGTTTGATTTTGTGAGTCGAATAAAATATACGATTAAACTAAAATGACATACGAAGTTTGAAATTATTAGACACAGACAAGAACAGTGGTCCTTTGGAAAAGTCAGCACCTACGGTGATGTCAGTCAGAAGAAGCAAGAGATCCAATTTAGGTAAGTTACCATCAAAATATAAAGATTTTGAAATGGATGTTAAGAGTAATGACATTGAGGCTGGGGAGGGTAGTAAGGCTGCAGACTTGGCAGCAAAAGCTATTCCTGCTCAATCAACTCAAGATGTAGTGAAAGACGGCTCACTGCATCAATCTAGAAGCTCAAAGATATCCAAGTCAAACTCGAAAAAACAAATATACGAAGCGGAAGTAAAAGCCTTAGAAGAACTTACACGTTTAGAAATAGATGAAGCAAAAAGTAAATTGGAACTTAAAGCCGCAGTAAAAGCGGCAGAAATTGAGGCTAAGAAAAAACTTATATTAAGACAAAGGGAACTACAAATTAGCCTGATTGGTGAGGGTAGCAGTTATAATAGTCGCGATAGTGAGAAATCCCGATCCACAACAAGTAATGTAGACCAAGAAATAATTCCCCCTAAAAAATATGTTGAAAATTGGCTTGAGAAAAATAAGATGACGGAGGTCAACGATGACGTTCAGAATTGCCCGAGACCAAATGTCAATCCTGAACCTAGACCCAGAGTGAAAGTCTTGGACACCAGAAATCCCTTATTCAGAGAGTTACCACCATTTAACGGGGACATAGAACAATGGCCTCTATGGATAGAAGAGTTTACCCGATCAACAGAGATGTTTGGCTTGACAGACCTTGATAACCTACACAGACTTCAAAAATCGTTGAAAGATAAAGCCCGACAAGTTGTGCAGGCGCTTCTCATATATCCGGAAAACGTAAGTGAAATTATAATTATTTTAAAAAGAAGATTTGGAAGACCCGATTACATAATTGAATCCCTAATTTCTAAAATTCGAAATTGCCCTTTACAAAGAGAATATAAAACAGAAGCTTTAGTTGAATTTAGTGATGTTGTAAGAAATTTAATAGTGACCGTAAAATCAATTAAACAGACACATCATTTACAGAATCCACAATTGTTAAAAGAACTCGTAGGAAAACTTTCCCCTCATATGAAAATAAGTTGGGGCCAGTTCGCTTGTAAGTTTGACGCGGGATTCCTCAGTTTACTAGAATTTTCTCAGTGGCTGAGTGAACTAGCAGATGCGGCCGCAATTGTGACACCGTTGAACGTGACAGATAACAAACACGATGACAAACGACAACCTAAAAATTTTACTTTCGTTACAAATAAAAATAAATCAGACCAACATAATGAAAATAATAAAGCTTGTTTAATCTGTAAACAAAAATGCAAATTCTGGGAAAAATGTTCAAAATTTTTAGAAATAACGGTCAACGAAAGGTGGAGCTGTGTTACCAAGTTTAAAAGATGTTTCGCTTGTTTGAAAGAGCGTCACCAGGTACGGCAATGCCTGGCAAAAGAGAAATGCGGTATAGACGGATGCGAATTAAAACACCATAAACTACTTCACCCCGACAAAAATACAGAAAAAGCAACTGGAGACAAAAATCAACAGACTACTACAACTACATCAGACACTAAGAAAAATGAAGTAGTGGGACATCAAAGTGAAAAAGAAAATTTTGAAATTTTGCTTCGAATTATACCGGTAACTCTAATTGGAGAAGACAACATCGAAATTACAACTACAGCACTATTAGACGAAGCATCCACAGTGACACTAATTGATACTACATTAGCCAAACAACTAAAAGTAAAAGGACGAAGACAACCAATTAATATTTCATGGACAAACGAACAGACATATACCGAAGAAAATTCAAGGACGATGAATCTACGAATCAAAGGTGAGTCTAATGAAGTATTTGACCTAACTAATGTAAGAACGATATCTAATTTAAAATTGCCAAGCCAATCTATCATTAGTAAAGATATAAAGACAAGGTGGAATCATTTAATTGACATACCCTTCAAATCATTTAATCAGACTGAACCTCAATTATTGATTGGACAAGACAACATCGACCTGACCGTTGCAAGACAAGTTGTACAAGGACCAAGAAGAGCACCAATCGCCTCGAAAACAAAACTTGGCTGGGTTGTTCATGGACCTGCGTACATCAACCGCTATAAAAATAGAGTGGACAGAGACTTCAGTTTATTTATTCGGGAAAATAAAATCTATGACGACATTGACCAACTACTGAAAAGAATGTTTGAATTCGACTTTCCAGAACTTGACAAGAACAAAAACAGGACACACGACGAAGAAGAAAGAACCATGCAGATAATAGGACAAACATGTAGACAGACAGAAGACAGTCATTGGGAAGTCGGCCTTTTGTGGAAAAAAGACAATTTAAAATTACCGGAGAGCAGAAGAGCTGCGTTGAACAGGTTAAGAGGTGTAGAAGAAAAAATGGACAAGAACGAAAAACTTTGCGATCAATATTGTGAGCAAGTTGAAGGCTACATTAAGAAAGGGTACGCACGAGAACTGAGGGAGGAAGAAAAAAATCAATCACACGACCGGACTTGGTACTTACCTCACTTTCCTGTTACGAACCCTAGAAAACCGAATAAGTTCAGATTTGTTTTTGACGCAGCTGCAAAATCAAATGGTTTAAGTTTAAATGACAATTTAATGACCGGACCGGACTTATTCAATAACTTACTAACACTACTTTTTATTTTCCGACAAGGGAAGATAGCATTTGTTGCCGACGTACAGGAAATGTTTTTGCAAGTAAAAATAAAAAGAGAAGATCAATTTGCTCAGAGGTTTTTGTGGCGGGGAAGAAGGAGAGATATAGCACCCAAAGAAATGATTATGCAGGTGATGATCTTTGGAGCTGTCTGTTCACCGACATTGGCAATATATGTTACGAGAAAAAATGCAGAAAAATATATTAAATTGTTTCCTGAAGCTGTTCATGCAATTAAAACCCAATGTTATATGGACGATTACATTGAATCTAAAGACTCAGTTGAAGAAGCAGCTAGAATTGCATCAGAAGTTATAAAGATCTATGAAGAAGGAGGTTTCAACTTGAGAAATTTTGTAAGTAATTCATTTGAATTTATGCAGCGAATACCAACGAATAAGCGAGCAAAAGCACTTCAAGACGAACATATAAAATCTGATAAAATAATTGAACGAGTTTTAGGCCTAACGTGGGAAATTAATTCAGACACATTCCTATTTGAGACAAGCCTTTTGACAGAAACAGAAGAACTAACAAAACCATATGTAATTCCGACTAAAAGACAAGTGTTGAAAGTTATAATGTCAGTATATGACCCATTAGGATTTTTATCACCTATTACCATGAAGGGACGACTGCTGATACAAGATATGTGGAAAGCTAACAGAGACTGGGACGAAAAGATAACTGAAGAAGAAATATCTCAATGGCGAAGATGGACTGACGAACTAAACCACATAAAGACATTGAATATTCCACGATGCTATTCGGTGAATATGACAAAACTACAAAACATACAACTTCATGTATTTTGTGATGCTAGTAATCGTGGGTATGCTGCAGTAGCATATTTCAGACTTGAAGATACTGATGGACGAGTGTCGACTGTATTTAGCTTTGCTAAAGCGCGAGTAGCACCAATAAAGACAGTGACAATTCCTCGCCTGGAACTCCAAGCCGCCGTACTAGGCTCAAGAATAGGTGAGCTAGTAAAGACCGGACATACACTGAAAATTGACAGGACATTTTATTGGACAGATTCTTTGATTACTTGGCACCGAATAAACGCGGATGTAACAAAATACAAAATGTATGAAAGGCGTAGAATCGAAGAAATTCAACGCTTGACACGACAAGAAGACTGGCGTTGGGTCTCTACCAAAGAAAATGTCGCAGACGAGGCCACAAGAGGTGGAAATATTAAGTCCCTAGACTCATTACGATGGCTGAAAGGTCCCCCTTTTTTACAACTAGACAAAAGAAATTGGCCCAAGATGACAGGTTCTACAACAAAACAGACTGACGACGGGATGAAAAAAGAAACAACTCTTACTATTGACGTAACAATAAAATTTGATTTCGATAGATACTCTAAATTTGGCAAGATGATCAGAGTGGTTGGTTGGATACAGAGGTTTATTAAACAAGTAAGAAAAACTAACCCCAGGATTAATTTACCTTATATAACTCGAGACGAACTTGTGATGTCAGAAGCCCTATGTGCCAAGTTGGCTCAAAAGGAGTCATTTCAAGACGAGTACTATCAACTATCTCATGAAAGAAATGTTTCAAAGACAAGTCGAATCTTAAATTTAAGCCCAATAATGAAGGATGGTTTGATCAGACTGAAAGGCAGAACTGTCAAAAGTCCTGAATTGACTTTAGACGAAAAACAGCCAATTATATTAGACTCAAAACATCGATTCTCAAAACTATTAATACAAAAATACCATAATGACTTCGGTCATCAAGGACAAGAGACAGTAGTAAATGCGGTGAGACAAAAATATTGGATAATTAACATCAGAGCAGCGGTTCGAAGCTGTTGGAGAGCCTGCGTTGTGTGTCAGAAAATGAGAGCTAAACCAAGAGCACCAGAAATGGCTCCGTTACCACCATGCCGAGTCACCAAATTCGAGCGTCCCTTTACTTGCGTTGGACTAGATTATTTTGGACCAATCTTTGTTAAGATAGGGAGGCGCCGTGAGAAACGTTATGGTGCGTTGTTTACTTGTATGTCAATAAGGGCAGTACATATTGAGTTAGCAGCGTCACTATCAACCGACAGTGCAATAATGGCCATACGTCGAATGGCAGCTAGACGAGGCTATCCATCTGAAATTTATTCTGACAATGGCACCAACTTTCGTGGTGCAGAAAAAGAACTGAAGCAGGCACTTAAAAACTTAGATGACAACAGAATTGGAAGTTTTTGTGCAGAAAAAGGAATTAAATGGATGTTTAATACCCCTGCAGCACCACACATGGGAGGCTGTTGGGAAAGACTAGTTCGCAGCGTAAAAACCTCCTTATATACGATCCTTAAAGAACACGCACCTCAGGAAGAGACACTCCAAACTGTACTCTGTGAGGTAGAAAATATTATAAATAGTCGACCTTTAACATTCGTGTCGTTAGATCACGAAGATGCGGACAGCCTGACTCCAAATACTTTTTTAATCGGGAGCAAAAGTGTCCTTCCTTCATTACCCCCTTCAGGTCCTAGTTTACGCAAACAGTGGAGGGTGGCACAGAATTTCGCTGACCTAATTTGGAGAAGATGGGTAAAAGAATATTTACCACTACTAGCAGACAGGAAAAAATGGCGAAAAGAGGCAGCATCTCTAAAAATTGGAGATATTGTTTTAATAATAGACGAAAACCAACCAAGAAATATTTGGCTTACGGGAAAAGTCGAAAAGGTTTACCCAGGCAGCGACGGGCAAGTTAGGACTGTCGAAGTTAAAACAAAGGCGGGAACCTATCGACGGGCGGTATTGAAGTTAATAAAAATAAATTTAGAAGACGCCTACATTTAACAAGCGTAGGAACTATTTTCTCCCTATTAGATTTTTTGTATATATGTATAGCTTAATTTGGCGCGCGGGAGAAATGTTATTGTTTTGTTTTTAAATATTTGACAAGTTAAAAGAAAAATATGTATTTTGACAGTTTGATTTTGTGAGTCGAATAAAATATACGATTAAACTAAAATGACATACGAAGTTTGAAATTATTAGACATAGACAAGAACACCATTTTTAAGTCTTTGGAAATAACTTATTTTTACAACTTGAAAAAATAGAGAACTAACATAATAAATAAATAAAGGATAAATATATGTATAGATATAGTATTTAATAATTACTAATGCCGTGTGTACAGACATATACGAATACTTAAGGCATTTGAAATCATATTAAACAAATACATATTATATGTTGAAGATAAATTTCTGATGATACTAACATTATTGACCGATCCTAGTGTGGTCCATATTTCAACTTTTTTGCTCCAGACTAGACTGTTAGGCAGCTCCTTTGCAAAATTCCTCCTAAAATCAATGTACATGGTTTATTTAAAAAATAAATGTATACAATTACCATAAAAGTAACTTCTCCGCAGTGGGAAATCGAATCCGGCCCATTCGCCGTCCATGTTTAAAGCTATTTTCTCAGGGACCAGATTTTTCCTAAGAAAACAACTTATATGGTTAGAATCTTATTTAAATAGAATAAGATTAGCATTTTTTGATCAGAATTAAATTAAAAGTTTTTCAGAGTTTTTGGAGGGTAGCGCCCTCAAATTTGAAGCTAAAATTAATTTTTAATTTCGCCCCGAGGTATGATTTTTCACAACCTATATGCCAAATATCATCAAAATCGGCTCAAATAGTAGTAGTACTAGTTTCTCCACGCGTCAGCGCACAGACTACTTTTTTATACTCAAGGGACTTCAAAACGTGTAATTCTATCAAAATTTGAATTTTCCTGCCATCACAATACTTTCTCTTTATAAAGTTAATCCCTGTAGAGTATCAAAAAGGAAAATTTGTCTTATTATTGAGTTTTCGAAAAATCTTTATTGAAATCTTCTGCTTGGTCGAAAACCTCTAAAAGTAGTAATTGTTTTTACTTTTCCTCACTACCTATAGTAGGAAAAGTATTGTTTTCAAAAAAATTTTTTTTTCGAGATTTCAACGGAATTATCCGTTTTAGGTGTTTTTAAGACCTCCTGAGTGGTTTTCAGCATGACGTATGTATGTGTGTATGTGCAAATATTGTATGTATGTGTGTTATCATCGTAGCACCTAAGGTATTTAAGCTAGAGAGTTGAAACTTGGCAGAAAAATCAGTCTTTACCNAAACTTTGGGAAAAATGTTCAACATTTTTAGAAATCTCGGTCAACGAAAGGTGGAGCTGTGTGACTAAATTTAAAAGATGTTTCGCTTGATTAAAAGAGCGTCACCAGGTACGACAATGCCTGGCAAAAGAGAAATGCGGTATAGACGGATGCGAATTAAAACACCATAAACTACTTCACCCCGACAAAAAGACAGAAAAAGCGACTGGATACAAAAATCAACAGACTACTACAACTACATCGGACACTAAGAAAAATGAAGTGGTGGGACATCAAAGTGAAAAAGAAAATTTTGAAATTTTGCTTCGAATTATTCCGGTAATTAATTGGAGAAGACAACATCAAAATTACAACTACAGCACTATTAGACGAAGCATCCACAGTGACACTAATTGATACTACATTAGTCAAACAACTAAAAGTAAAAGGACGAAGACAACCAATTAATATTTCATGGACAAACGAACAGACATATACCGAAGAAAATTCAAGGACAATGAATCTACAAATCAAAGGTGAGTCTAATGAAGTATTTGACCAAACTAATGTTAGAACGATATCTAATTTAAAATTGCCAAGCCAATCCATCATAAGTGAAGATATAAAGACAAGGTGGAATAATTTAATTGACACACCCTTCAAATCATTTAATCAGACTGAACCTCAACTATTGATTGGACAAGACAACATCGACCTGACCGTTGCAAGACAAGTTGTACAGGGACCAAGAAGGGCTCCAATCGCCTCGAAAACAAAACTTGGCTGGGTTGTTCATGGACCTGCGTACATCAACCGCTATAAAAATAGAGTGGACAGAGACTTCAGTTTATTTATTCAGGAAAATAAAATCAATGACGACATTGACCTACTACTGAAAAGAATGTTTGAATTCGACTTTCCAGAACTTGACAAAAACAAAAACAGGACACTCGACGAAGAAGAAAGAACCATGCAGATAATAGAACAAACATGTAGACAGACAGAAGACAGTCATTGGGAAGGCTGCCTTTTGTGGAAGAAAGACAATTTAAAATTACCGGAGAGCAGAAGAGCTGCGTTGAACCGGTTAAGAGGTGTAGAAGAAAAAATGGACAAGAACGAAAAACTTTGCGATCAATATTGTGAGCAAGTTGAAGGCTACATTAACAAAGGGTACGCACGAGAACTGACGGAGGAAGAAAAAAATCAACCACACGACCGGACTTGGTACTTACCTCACTTTCCTGTTACGAACCCTAGAAAACCGAATAAGTTCAGATTTGTTTTTGACGCAGCTGCAAAATCAAATGGTTTAAGTTTAAATGACAATTTAATGACCGGACCGGACTTATTCAATAACTTACTAACACTACTTTTTATTTTCCGACAAGGGAAGATAGCATTTGTTGCCGACGTACAGGAAATGTTTTTGCAAGTAAAAATAAAAAGAGAAGATCAATTTGCTCAGAGGTTTTTGTGGCGGGGAAGAAGGAGAGATATAGCACCCAAAGAAATGATTATGCAGGTGATGATCTTTGGAGCTGTCTGTTCACCGACATTGGCAATATATGTTACGAGAAAAAATGCAGAAAAATATATTAAATTGTTTCCTGAAGCTGTTCATGCAATTAAAACCCAATGTTATATGGACGATTACATTGAATCTAAAGACTCAGTTGAAGAAGCAGCTAGAATTGCATCAGAAGTTATAAAGATCTATGAAGAAGGAGGTTTCAACTTGAGAAATTTTGTAAGTAATTCATTTGAATTTATGCAGCGAATACCAACGAATAAGCGAGCAAAAGCACTTCAAGACGAACATATAAAATCTGATAAAATAATTGAACGAGTTTTAGGCCTAACGTGGGAAATTAATTCAGACACATTCCTATTTGA
>KZ651393.1:10150-22306 GCA_001010745.2 Gerris buenoi
ACACTGTGCCCTATACCGTCATATCCCATCCATAAACCAGCACAGTGCAGGCGATATGAAGCTAGCATAGCTTCGTACTTCAGGTATATCTCTAAAGGTGGTAAGCATAGCATAGCCTCAAGTGCCATAGTTGGTGTAGTTTTCATTGCTCCTAGTATACCAACACAAGCCGTTCTCTGAAGGTGCTGAAGTGATTTCTTTGCAGTTCCTATGGATATCCTTGGCCACCAGACGACACATGCATAGGAAACAATTGGTCTCACCATGGCAGTAAAGATCCAATGCAATACTTTAGGTTGTAATCCCCAGGTGGGACCAATGGCCTTCCGGCATACCCAAAAGGCCGCCATTGCCTTATTCAGTTTTGCATCAAGATGAAGTTTCCAGGTCAGTTTTTTATCCAAAATTACACCTAGATATTTTACTGAGTCTGCGAGGTTAAGCTTCTTCCCACTTAGCATCAGCTCTGTACTTCCTTCCAATTTTCTTTTTCTTCTAAATAGTGTCACCACTGTTTTACAACACTATTTTACGACACTAGTTGGTAAAAACATATTACATTTACATATACAATAACTTAGATTTAAAAAAATGTTATGGTCTATTTATTTAAATAGACAAAAATATATACATAGGAACAGCCAGAAGCTGAGTATTAGAGCTCTAGCAACTGACTGACAAGGTAATAATAGTTCATTTACATTTCCCAAAACAATAATGAATCAGATAAAGGATAAACCCAGGGGTTTATCCTTTATCTTCATAGTAAAGAAATAACTACATTTTTAACTTTTAATATGAGAGGAACAGCAGGCAACTCAACAAGGTAATCATTTAATTATTTATTATCATTAATTGTTATTTCCATTTTTAAAAATATTTTATAATAAGGGAAAATATTTTATATTTAATAATACTTAACATTTAAATAAATAGACCATACATTTTTTAAAAATCTAAGTTATATATATGTAAATGTAATTGAATCTAATTTTAAAAATAAAATTTCAGGTTTGAGAATATCCCTAATATAGGGATGAAATATCACCTTTGTCAAAGAATAAGAATATAAACATTATTACCCCTGAAGACACCTCTAAAATTTATATAAAACATAAAGGGGACAGTAAAAAAGAAAAAGAAAATATGAAAAATCATAATTGCTTACTAAAGGTAATTCTAAAAGAAATATAATTTTATTTTGTTTATAATAATACTTAACAATAATAATTGATTCTAATACCAAAAGATTTTCTTTAGGTAGTTCCAGCGGAAATTTATTGTTTTCTAAAGAATTATTCGTTATCTTCAAGGCGTGTAAAAGATCTTCAGCTTTTACGATAGAGTTATAAAAAACATCCATCTTAGCAAATGTAATCGCATTTACAATAGTTCCAAGAACGTCATAAATAGTTTGTAAGTTAGATAGTAGTTGCTGAATAATAAGTTGTACCGCAAATTCATCAGAAAGTGACTGATTAGATTCTTCCTTCTGAATCTGCTGTAACACATCTTTTATAATTCTTTGGTTATTACTAAGGACTGTAACGGTTTACCTTTTGGGTGCCGCTGCTCAAGTCGGAGGAGGGGTGAATTTCCTTAGTAAGGAAGAATGTATGGTTGAAAATTAAATTGAGCGCCACCTCGCCTACGGGAAATTTAGGGGAGGGGAATACGGGACGACGAGGGATCCCGGGAAGGATAAAAGGAATTGGAGAGAGGAGAGAGGGAACGATTAGGACGGATGAAAGAAGGAAGGGAACACCAAAATTATTAGGATAAAATATGACAGGAATAATATTGATAGATAAGATACAAAAGAAAATGTAGAGTATGAAATATCACTATAATAATAATAATGTGTGATAGACAAAATCATACAATGATAAAATCTTCTTAAAAATAAAAGTGAATCCTACTTGCAAGAAAAAGAAACGTAAAAGCCCTAGTCCCCCGGGAAAATAATATTAAAGGAATAAAAAAAAAAATATAGGTATAATTATAATTTTTAGTGGTAGATCGGAGATGATGGGTCGATGGTCGTTTGGTCCCCGAACTCCAGCGGTCAACTCCACTTCTGTAGGGGGAAGGGGAGGTAGTACCAATAATTTAAAATATATTAGAATACCTGGGATTTGTAGGTATACTAAAGAGTGGGTTGGGAAGTTCAAGTCCGAGCTCTGTAGTAAGCTCAGCTGACTCTCATAAGAGAACTGGGCGGTTCGGTGATCCCTAGAGTTCTAACAACCGGTCACGGTTCCGAAATTATTCTTCAAGGATTTCGGAACAGTTCAGTTGAAACCGCACAGTTATTAACACCACAACTAAATCCCGCACTCACATCAAAGTGACGGCCGATCCGTAAGAAAAACTTTTTTACGGAAATACGTGTAGGTTATAAATGTTCCGGCGGCAGGCCGATCGAGTCCTACTGAACGTTCAGTACCTGAGCCTAGCCCCGACTGACTCCTTTAGGCTCCCCTCCCGTGCCTACAGACCTCTGCACTTAGGTACAAAACAAACACGGTAACGATAAGACGTTTTAACTAAACGGCAACTCTCCCAATCAGTAAAACAAAATAAATCAACAAAACAGTTTTTTAACATAATTATAAACAATCTTGGATCTATACCCCTACATATCTTGGATATTGCCCTTTTGCTACGCAATATACTCGGAATAGATCCAAATAAAAAAAATATATAAACTCAACCAAATAAACTTGGTTGTTACAGGACGTTGATATTATTTTCGAATTCATTCGTCACATTTTCGAACAATGTTATCTGTGCTCCAACAGCACTTTTAAGTCTGTCTTGATTACTTGCTATGTCTGTAATTATTTTATCATATCTTTCAGCGTCTGTATTGCATCTACAAGCATCAAATAATTTATACCGTCATAAGTAAACGTATCTGAATGAACAATTTCGAATGGTTTTGATGCCGTGCTGGTTAACAGCAACGGGGAATAAATCTTTTTCCGAGAGTACTTATTTTTCTGACAATTATTCTCACAATTATTGATTACACTAGTTGTTAATTTTTTTCATCCCTTTCCAATAATAGTTACGTTGCAATGCCTTCAATGTTTCTGATATACCTCTATGATTGGTTTTTCCTACTTGAAATTGTTTTATTAACTCTATTTGATCTTCTTTATCATTGATTGTATTACCATTCGTGTACATTTTATAAGTTTTAATTTATTTCCCAAAAAATATGTGAAATATATCCTACAAAAGTCTTCGTACAAAGATTTATCTCTAAAATACAAATAATAAGTGGCATTTGGTACTGTATATGTCCTTAGGAATTCTAATATTATTTCTTCATTATTATCTAGAGGTATTTTTAAATGCAAATCAGGCGAAAACAAAAAAAATTTAATGACAACTTCAAACAAAAAGTATAAGTTTATTACGTCCAAAAAAAATAAATTAATTAGTTAATTAAATTTAAGTTCCAGTGTAATCAATGACGTCATTAAGTCGTTTGCGAAAACAATTAATAGATAACACAGTTAAAGAACGGGTGATTAAATTTAAGTTAATTCCAGAATAAAGTGTCCAACAATAAAAAAAATATATAACGGAACATAGAAATCTTATGTTAAGTTATTAACCAAAACAGTTTTTTTTTAAAAAAGATGAATAAGACAGAACAGGAGGTGTGCAAGCATTAATTAATTTAAGTTAGAAGAAGTTTAAGGTTGATAACCACAAAAAAATTTAATTTAATTTAATTTAATTAAGCAAAATTAAATTAAATTAAATTAAATTAATAGCACTCAAGTCCTGAAAGCAAAATTAAAATTGATTAAGAATATTAATTAAGATTCTAAGTGGTTAAGGTGTACATTATATTTATCCTTAAACCGCAAGAACTTCACTATAATAAGTTACTCAATACTAAGTTCCAACAATTAATTTAAACATGTAACATAGTAAATTTTCAAATTGAAAAAAAAAAAAAAAAAAAAAAAAAAAAAAAAAAANTTAATTAAGATTCTAAGTGGTTAAGGTGTACATTATATTTATCCTTAAACCGCAAGAACTTCACTATAATAAGTTACTCAATACTAAGTTCCAACAATTAATTTAAACATGTAAAGATAATAAATTTTAAAATTAAAAAAAAAAAATTTAACGTTAATAGTAATTAATCAAAACTCCGGAAGGGAGATTCTAACAGTAATACACACCAATTGTTAATTAGGACGAAAAAGTTTTTCTCGCACACCAAAAAAAAAAATCAATAATTTTTCCTAATAAATTTAACAAATCATGACAACACCATAAAGTAAGGTAATAGTAACTAATTAAGTCAATTAAAGTTCTTCATTAAACGTCAAGCATTAAAGGAGTTACGCTCGAATTAATTATTATTTGAAAAATAAAATATACAAGGTAATTAACAATAATGAAGTTTAAGTTTTAAATCAATAAATTTTTCTACCAAATTAACAAAAAAACTTAACTAGGTTGACAAAAAGGAGGTACTGGAAGGATTAAATTTAATAGGGTTTCATAAATAATAAACAAACACATAACAATTTAAACAAGTCAATAAAATTAATTAAAGCTTAGTAAAGGGTTTTTTTGTTTTTTTCAAAGGTAATTAAATGAGCCTGGTCAGTCAGAACCACACAAAAAAAGGTTTATCCAATAAATTAATTTTTAAATCGCAACCATATACGATTAGTGAGGAGATAAAATTTTAGTTAGTTGCATATATTAATTACTAACTAAAATTCCCGTCAATCCGTCATTAAGACATGGGTCAAGGTCGCATCATACTCTACCCCTGCATGACAACCGGTAGACGGAAAAAATGCCCACGGAAAAAATACCCAAGGAAAAAATGCCCACGGGAAGAAAATTCTTCTTACCCTTTTCTTATATCTCTGTATTTTTAACTGCACATTATTCATTCTATTATAACATGTCTTATAGAGTCAACATCTACACATTTTTGTTATACTTTGTATTTTGCTCTGATGATGCTAATAAATTTAGCGAAACGTTAGCTTAAACCTTAAACAGTGATTTTATTTGACAGCATCTCGCTAACCCATCCTTCTTAGTACTGTACATAAGATGAATTTTCTTCAAAATCGTAGGATTTTTACCTGTTATGACTAATCACCATGAATAAATCCCTACAATATGTTATGATACAAGTACACAATATTGTAACAATAACAATATTGTACAAACCTACACACTTGTTGCATCATATCAATAGGTCAGATAGTCCTGACGATTTTCATTCCTACGGGAAAGTATTCCTACTTCAGCAGTGTTTAATGTTTTGTTTTTTTTAGATGTGTTAACTGTTTGAACATATTTACATTCTAATTGCCTTGGTTTTTATCTAAAATATATGATTTATCAAAATGATAATGTGTAATAACGAAACTAGCTGAAGTAAAATCTGATGATGGCGGCGAAAGATGTTGTTTAAGAAATCATTTACTTTCTGTGAATAAATATCTATATCAACTACTCAAAATAGGAACGAAAGGGATTTTACTTTCTTTTTTTTTGTTTACAAAGAGTCCGCCTTACATTTATTATTTACAATAAAATAATTATTTACAATACTAACATTACAAGTACAAAAAATAATTATTATGCCCTCCTCCTTCTCAAGTTGCTTGCTATACGCCGTAGAAACTTCTCTCTGATGTATGGGGAAACTGTTAGTTCCATACAGAGGCAGATGTTATCAAGAGACGGCTCCTTATCACTCCACAACAACTCCGTCCTGATAACAAGGCAGCGGTATCAGCTTTAAATCCATCACCAATATAATTAAAATGCTGCACAGTCTACAATATGGAGTCGGGTCAGTTATCAGCACACGTGCACGAATCGTCTGATTTTAGTTTGCTGTGGAATCATTTTTGCATTTTAGCTGTATTTTTTTTACTTTTTCATATACGCAGTATTATAAAGAGAAACTATTGTGGTGCGCGCGAAAATTTGATTTTAACGGATTTACACGTTTTGAGATTTGAGTCCAAAAAAGTGGTTTTAGAATAGGGGGGGGGAGGGGGGGGTGCCCTCCAAAATGTTGATGCTTTTTGACAAAATGACGTGGAAAATTAAAACATGTATGCAACTGTTATAATATATTTGATAATCTTACCTTGACACCTTTGTTTAGGGTATCAGGTGAAAGGGGATATTTTTTTTTGTTGGAATATTTCGACTTATTAATGCGATAAAAAATACTTTTCATTTTCATTTTTATTTTTTACTACGTTTTTATTAACTTGTTTTCTTGTTTGTTTGTTTGTCCGGTACAAATCTTACAATCAAATTTTAACTTACATCCCGAGTAGCTAGACATTTGAAACTTTCAGAACACGATGACAATGCATTATTTTAATACTTTTAGTCATTTTTCAGCAGAATTTAATTCGTTTTCAGCAAATTTGCTGAATGAATAGTTAGTTCGGAAAAAATCCGCGAATTATTTTATTTGTTTTGTCATATCCCATAATATTTACAATCTTCATTTTGACAGGTTTCAAATTTATGATTTTTATAAATAAGAGATAAACACTTAGAATAATACTACATATAGAAGGAGCATAGAATCAAAACAACAAGCAATTACTGATAAGGGACTGAAGCCAACTTTCGCCGAGGGGTTGTGTCTCTTAGACCAGGGGACCAACAAAACAACACTCTTTTTTTTCTTTTAAGCTGGAGAAGGTTGGCCACGCTTTAGTAACTATTCAAAGCCCGCTCACAAACGTCAAGAAAACAAGCCCTGCCATTGGTTATTGTTTACGTTTCACTCTGACGTCATTTTTTTCAACTCGCCCGTCATGATATAATAAACATTATTTTTAGCATATTTCAAGCTAAAATAAGATAAAACACAAAAACAAAATATTACAATAAACTAAACTGACTATCAATAATTATAATTAAATAAAAAATTAAATTATAAAACCGAAGGCAAATAATTTTAGAGTTATGACGTCACAAATTACAAAAATGAATTTTTAGAACGCGGATAATGATCATAACCAAAGTTGTTTTCAATGTTATCAGTGACACTCCTTCTATATATGGTATTATTCTATGGATAAACATTAAATGACAGCAAAACAGGAAATATATCGATTATATTATTTCAAATATAACGATGGCACGGTTTAAGAAAATTCAAAACGTAGATATAAAAAGTTCTTTTTATCTTGCAATTTCTCAAATTTCTTGGTCTTATAGATGAAGTTATAAAAAACATTGCGTTATCAATTTAACATGGAAAGTGGAGTGCTAAGAGAGTTAAAATAAATGGTTTGGGAGTGACACACTACTACACAGCACACTCACTCAACTCTCTTTGTATTCAAGTAACTAGAGAATGTGTGTAGTAGTTACTAACTCCCATTCATTCTGACTTTCTCAACTCTCCATTTTCCATGTTACATTGATAAAGTAATGTTTTTTATAACTTCATCCCTAATAGTCTAAGATCCGGTATAAGGAATATATACCCTCATCTGTTATTTAATTGCAATAAAGAATATATGATGGAGAATTTAAAGATGGATACCTACATCGCAAATAGGTTGTGTAACGTTCCACAATTAAAGAACGTTCGAGCTACCTCACCCGGAATAAAAGTAGCTCCCTCAAGCTCAGTGGAGTTGGGCGTGGGTTTTATAAAACAAAAAAATCGGTCCGAGACAACTCAGACGAACTTTCTCATATACGAGTTCATATTCACTTAGGCCCAGTGTTTCCCTTTTATTAGTTTTCGTATGTACATTTAATTTTTACTGAGCATTTCATCAAAATATACCATAAAAATAACTTCTCCCGGGCGGGGAATCGAACCCGGGCTCTCTCCGTCCGCGTTTTAAGCTATTTTTTCCGGAACTAGATTTTTCCCGGGAAAACGGCTAATATCATTAGATTCGTATTTAAATGGGCTATATTTTAGAATTTTTTAATCAAAATCGTCGGAACCGTTTCGAGAAATAATTTTTTTTCATGTATTTTCAGAGTTTTTGGGGGGTAGCACCCCCAAATTTGGAGCTAAAATTCATTTCTCGATTTCGCCTCGGGTTATGATTTTTCTGAATATGTATGCCAAATTTCGTCAAAATCGGCCCAGTAGTTTAGGCTCCAGGCGTCTGCACAGACAGACAGACAGACAGACGACAGACAGACGACGGACAGACATTTTTTAAAAACTATTCTTATTATTCTTAAAAGGCGCTAAAAGATCGACTTGTAAACAAAATTCTAGCCTGATGTTAGTCAGACACTTTTTAGCACGCTATCTCTTGGACTACGAACATGTGTGACAAATTTCGTCAAAATCGTGCCAATAGTTTAGACAGACATTTTATAATAACTACTTTTTTGGACTCAGGGGACCTCAAAACGTGTAAACCCATCAAAATCTCAAAATCGAATTTCTGCGCCATCACAATACTTTCTCTTTATATGAGAAAGTAAAAAGAATAAATATATAAGGAAAAGGGTGCCACGTTATTTTTACTATAAACGTTGACTGATGGGAATTTCGGGTTAGAGAATATCCCTGGCATATACCGATGTTTGAAATATACTTTTTGGGCCTTGCCAAGTAATCGTACAGTATAACAAAAATCATAAAAATAATCTACTTCTTTTTTATTTTCAGCTCGCAAATAAAAATTATATATTAATATTTGTACAAAAAAATAAAGTAATTGGAGATAACTAATAATATAAATCCGTAATTTACTACGGGTGGTCATGAAAAACATAAAGAAAAAAAAATCTCTGACTCACAAAAAAGTAATATCCTAAAAACGACGGATGCAGCGGAGAGACAGAGGCGAGCGAAGAGTTGCTCCAGACCGAGGCAGATAACGTAGGAACAAGGAAAACGTCCACCAACAAGGCAGCAAAATCCAAAATAGTACTTGGAATGTGGTCCACTACCATGGATTCATCCAACTTTTTGATAAGGCAACCTAATACGGTTGGATTGGGAATAAAATTACCTTTCATTTGATATATAACTCGATATAATTACTGATGAGGGTATATTAATTATGCTACTCGCCTGTTTATACCTGGCAACTCCATAGTTATCCAGAGGAAAGTAGGCAACCCTTATTTTTTTAATTCCTTGGGGTGAATTCTCTCAGTAAATGTTCGATTTTCATAAATAATACATCGGGGAAGTTGAATTAAGGGGAAGGTAATGAACAGTTTATTATTTAACATCATTGGTACGCGATTCCGCTAGGCGAGTGTAGCATTTTTTTTTCTTGATCAAGAAAATGTCTACATTATTTTTTTTTAGATTAGATTTTGTTAAGTATTGGAAACCTTAACTCGCCTTTTCTAGTCTCTCTGGTTTAACATACATCTATTTACTTGGTAATGATATTTCTATCTATATTCTATCTTGTTTTTATATTTTATTTATAGACCATAGTTCGGTGGACGCACCTGGCTTGGTTTACTATTTAACTGTCTACGGGTTGGGACGCCTTCACGTAGATGTGATTGTTTATATATTTCCGAGTATTATCATTATGAATCAATCTATAAATTCTCTATCATATATTCTTTATTGCAATTAAATAACAGATGAGGGTATATATTCCTTATACCGGATCTTAGACTATAAAGAACAAAGAAATTTGAGAAAAGTCTTAAAAATTAGGGATCGACAAAAGAATACATTTTATTTGAAATTTACTCATTTGTAGCTTTCATTTGATACCTCACTCAAAATTTTAAAAAAAAAAAAGTTTGTGTGACATAAGTTATCTGCCATATTGGATTCTCAGTTAATGGAATCAAGTAGCTCTTGTTATTTTTCTGCGGCCCAGCAGACGGAACATTTTGTGCACTTCTAATTAAAATATTTCCAAGTATCAAGAGAAAGGGGTTCCCGGTTCAATCACATGGGACCCCCAGGTGATCCAACCGGGAACCCCTTGTGCTTTTTTAACGGTAAAAATGAAAAGATCAAACTTTTTGTTTCCCGGCTGGTAAATTTTTATCGGCCTGCCGTAAGGTATCAGAGCGAATTATTTCCAAGTTTAGGAACAGCCGTTATAGGGAAGTAGTGGGGACTCGTAAACCGATCGTGCGGCCGCTGCCATATCTCCGCGGGAGTTCGATCCGATCGTGCGGCCGCTGCTATCTTGTAAAACCAATGATACCTTAGTTCTTAGAATTTCAACGGGAACACTTCAAAATCGCGGAAAAAAAAATGGGTTAGATGTGACATTTTTACTCCACCACGGGTACTCGGATACTCTTACGCTCGTGCGTATCGACATGTTACATAAAAGCGGTTGTCTTCCCGGTGCAACCAAGCGGTCCAACAACCGTGCGTTTAAACGCGGCGTCAGATAATTACAGCGGACGCGGGTCCGCCATAGCGGCCTGCAACATATAGCGTGCTACGTTAAAGTGACACAAACGTGACGCTATATTTATTTTAAACCGACACTGACAAAATAACCGACTTTACTTGTCAATTACTAAATCGATTGTCACTTATAGGTTGTTATAAATTTGAAGTTTAAATGTTTCACTGAAAATCTAAGCGAATATATCGGACTCGGGCTCGCCTGTAAATCCCTCGTGTTGGAGTGCGTCGACAGAAGAAGGTATGGCCGTGTGCAAGAGGAAGCGCCCCATAGCCATGTGCGCCATCTTTAGACACAAGGCCGGAGACAATGTGAGCCAATATAACTCACCCGTTTCCTTTGACAAAAAAAATCTATATATAGGTCGATAATTTCGCACGCGGTTGAACTAGAGTATGTGGGGCCCCTAGTGATAACACGATATCTCACTATCGACCTTTTTCGAGGCATTATATATCGATATATATGTTGTCTATTGATACGTTTTTCTCCCGCCAGTTGCGCTGAACTTTAATTTTATTTAAACTTTTATAATCGCGAAATATTCCACCAGTTGCGCTCTGATACTTGACTTGTTCTGTTCGTTCTCGTCACCTCACTAGTTCTCGTCACTACACGTGCTCTTCATAAACCATTAACTTTTATTTAAGTTAACGTTATTTGTTATAACTTATTTACGCAATTTAAGTAAACTTATTTACTTTCAAGAGTAATACCTATATCGTGCAGGCTTTCTCCGTTTTCCCGGTGTACTCCAATTTACCAGGTTCGCCTTTTAATCGGTATGGAAGTGATTAATTTGGATTTTCGAATGGTTTGCGTCATTCGAGTGCTGAGCGTGTGATTGAATTTTGTATGGATATTGGATTGCTTTCTCGCGTGTATGTGTGTCCCAAGTGTGGGAAGAATATGTCTCTCAGACCACGACCCGAAGTAAGTGATAAGTTCGAGTGGTCGTGTCGGAGTAAGTCTGCCCCTGCCCATCGTGTGAAAAGGAGTGTTCGATCCGGGAGCTACTTTGAAAATAGCAAGATGTCCATTAAAATCTTGCTATTAACCCATTTCATCGTACACCGGATCAAACACAGGATTTGTATGTTTGATTTGAGTGTGTCTCCCAATACGGTGTGTGATTGGCATACTTTTGTTCGAGAGGTGTGTATGGATGCGTGTTTTAATATGAATGAGAGGATTGGTGCCGAGGGTGTGATAGTGGAAATTGACAGTCCAAGTTTGGAAAGCGCAAATATAACCGTGAGAGTCGAGTTGAGGGTAATGGGTGTTTGGAGGTGTGGAAAGGGGTACGAATAAGTGCTTTTTCAGGGGTTTTGAAAGGAGGGATAAGGAGACTGCTGGACATTATTAAGGCATCAAGCCGGGTACTATCATATACTAGGACTGTTGGAAGTCTTACGACTGACTAGCAGATGAGGGATCCACACACCTCACTGTCAACCATTCCCTTCATTTTAAAAACCCTGAAAATAAGGTACACACGAACGTGATTGAGGGCACGTGGTCTGCGATCAAAAGGTCTCTACCGTGTTGGACCGTCAGCGATCAGTTCGACTCGTACTTGGGTGAATACATCTGGAGGCGAGCTCACTCTGATACTGTCGATCTGACTAGAGTATTTTTGGAGGCAGCGGCGGTCGTTTATCCTCCTCGGTCTCGTGACCCACCGCCCGGGGAGGAAAATGAAGCTGAGGAAGAAGACAATTAAAGGTTAGTACACATTTCTGAA
>KZ651393.1:50348-67812 GCA_001010745.2 Gerris buenoi
AGTTAGTTGGTCCACTTACTTCTTGTGAATTAAAAGCCGCTTTACATCGTTTAATTAAACTTGTTCAAAATGAAAACTTCTCGATTGACATCTCCAATATCAAAAAGGATAAAGATTGCTCACCTCGTCTTCGTTCTCTTACTCCCTTTCTTGATTCCTCAGGTCTTCTCAGGGTGGGGGGTAGACTGCGCCTCTCTAACCTGCCCTATGAAACGAAACACCCTCTTTTACTTCCGAACTCTAGTAACTTCACCCTCTTACTTGTCGACTACTATCACTTAGTCAATTTGCATGTTGGGCCTCGAGCTCTTCAATCAATTTTGCAACGACAATTCTGGATTCTTTCCGCCAGACGAGTGATCCGTTCTCGCTTATCAAAATGTTTACCCTGTTTAAAAATGCGGACTCAATGTATCCAACCTCAAATGGGCGATTTACCGCTGTCTCGGATACAACAGTCGCGACCCTTCCAAGTTGTAGGAACTGATTTTGGAGGCCCCTTCAGCATTCGTGAAAGCACGCGTCGAAACGCTCGAACCTCAAAAGCGTACTTGTGCCTCTTTGTGTGTTTTAGCACAAAGGCTGTCCACTTAGAAGTGGTATCAGATCTGTCATCAGATGCCTTCTTGGCGGCCTTTGATCGATTTATTAGTCGCAGAGGCAAGTGCTCAACAGTATATAGCGACTGTGGTACCAACTATATCGGTGCTCAACGTTACCTTTCCGATCTTCATCATTTTTTTCTAAATCCTTCGAACAATGATAAAGTTCAAACTAGCCTGGCAAATAAATCTATTAAATGGTGCCTAAATCCCCCTTCAGCGCCCCATTTCGGTGGTATTTGGGAAGCCGGAATAAAATCGGCAAAACATCTACTTCGTCGAGTCATCGGAGATCGTCCTCTTACCTTCGAACAACTTAATACTGTGTTTACTCGTGCCGAAGCTGTTTTGAACTCACGTCCTCTCTGTCCTCTTTCTACTGATCCCTCAGAATTAGAGCCCTTAACCCCCGGCCATTTTTTGATAGGTTGCCCCTTGACAGCTCTGCCAGAACTGGACTTCACTGATGTTCCTCAAAACCGTTTGTCTCAGTGGCAACTCCTTCGTCAACTCTCCCAATCGTTTTGGAAACGCTGGCGTAATGAGTATATTTGCAGTCTTACTCAACGACAAAAATGGACCTCTTCTACCGCCAATATTAAAGTGGATGATTTGGTGCTTCTGAAAGATAATAAGACACCCCCTCTTTGCTGGCGCCTCGGACGAGTCGAAGCAGTTCATCCGGGACAGGATGGAATTGTACGGGTAGTGACTTTGCGTACAACACAGGGACATTTTCGTCGTCCAGTAGTTAAACTGGTTCCTCTACCCTGTCCTTAATTTTTTCTTTATTATTTCGATCATGTCAGAAGGGTTATGTTTTATTTTCTTTTCTCGTAGGAATTTCTTTTAATTTTTTTTCTTAGAAGATTTGCTCGTTTTTTTTCCTCATATTTGCATACCTCCCTCTCTCTCTCTCTCTTGAAACCATTGGTTTCGGTGGGGGGTATGTTGGATTTAGAAATGTGGAAGATCACTTTATTATTTCGTTGTCCGTAAGGTGGCGGCATCAGTGGCGGCCAGCCCAACTAACCTCCCACTCCTCCGCCATCCCTCTCCGAGTAACCTTCCGTAGAAACCCTTTGAAACCTCTCTCCATCTCTCTCTCTCTACCTCTCCATCTCGCTGCCTCTAACCTCTATCTGGAAGTGCTATATTATTTAATTTATCTATATACTATATGAGTTTATTTTTATTTGATTATTATTATTACATTATCGTTCAAAAGGGAGAAGTAATTTAGTGAGTTAAGTCTTTATATTGTGTCATCTTCGCCGAGGATAACCCTGCTACCTGCACCAGGCCTAGGCAGCGCACCACGACCACGAACCTGGCAGCACCATCACCTACAAGGTACTCTCAACACCAATTACTTTTCTCCCTTATTATATATCATTTATTATTATGTATGCTTATAGTTAGCCATTTCTAGAGTTCATCCGATTCACCTCTCCCCCTACCTCTACCTCTTCTCCTACCTCTATCTCTCCTCCAACCTCTACCTCCTTTTATGTACCACCTCTTTTTAGTCTCTTTAAACCGGTACATATACAGGGGGAATGTATTATATGTAGGGTATTATATAGGTATTATATAGAATGTATTATATAGGGAATGTATCATATACATATATTTACACCCACAAAAATACCCAGGCTCTTTGAGGAAATATTGATTTACATTGCATTTGGTTCAGGTAAAGAAGCGAAAAAATAAACTTAATATTTTCCAACCATTTTTTTTATCTTTATTTGTTTATCTAACTGTTACAGAGTTGGACCAAACATCGATCATATTTATTTTGACTTGAGCTAAGATAGTTATACCTCTTGTTTAGCAGAGTAATATTAATCCGATCTGTATTCAGCGCCGGTGCGACACTTTTGGCCGCCACAGGCAAAACTGTTTTTGGCCGCCCCATTAGGCTGGGTTCGTTTAATTTCTCATATCATAATAAATAATAAATAAATAATTTTATTCCTCACAACATATAAGTTAATAAACCAATTACATTTCAGCATACAGTGGTGAGCGCTCCCAAAAAGCAAAGGCTTGAGCTTGGGAGCGGCCGTTTACATTATTTTTTATTCTTTTTTCAACAAGATACTTTTCTAACAAGATATTTATATACTTAAAGAGAAAATAAAAATATTTATGGTAGGGCAAAAATTGGATCTTGAGATTTTGATGAATTCACACGTTTAGAGGTCCCCTGAGTCCAAAAACCGGTATTTAAAAAATGTCTGTCCATGGCCTGTGCAGACGCCTGGAGCCCAAACTACTAGGCTAATTTTGACAAAATTTGGTATACATGCTCAGAAAAATTATACCCTGAAATGAATATTAGCTCCAAATTTATAGCAGCAAACGGCTTGTATCTAAAAGCTTCGTATTTAAAAGGACTACATTTTACAATTTTTTAATCAAAATCGTCGGAACCGTTTTCGAAAAATACTTTTTTTAAGAGTTTTTTGGGAGCTAAAATTCTTTTCTCGATTTCGCCTCGGGGTATGATTCTGAACATGTATATGCCAAATTTCGTCAAAATCGGCGCAGTAATTTAGGCTCCAAGCGTCTGCGACACAGCAGACATTTTTTACAAACCTCTTTTTTGGATTCAGGCAGAGGACCTCAAAACGTGTCAATCCATCAATATCTCAAAATCGTATTTTCGCGCCATCACAATACTTTCTTTTTGTATGAGTGAGTAAAAAAAGATATAAGGTATAGAGGAAAAGATAAGGAGGGTTATCCGAGAGAAAAAAAAATACATACGTAGATAAATATACTCATGTAATAGTAAAGGCAGCCCATAGTTTTTTTTTTAGGAATAAAAAGAAATAACACCGGTGTAACCAAGAATCAACCCGATGCGATTAGCTCGGCTACTTAACTAAGACAGCAACTGATAAGGTATTGTCTAGGGATGTTATTACTAGGGTTCAATCTCTAACTGCCTACTCAGTACGGGTGTTAAGCACATTATTATGATTTTGCTACTACAGTTTTTTTTTGTTTTTTTTTAATTTATAAAATAAAATAAACTGAGCCGGCCCCCAAGTTTGGCCGCCACAGGCGGGCGCCTGCTCCGCCTGTGCGTAGCGCCGGCGCTGTCTGTATTGTTTCATTTCTAAGCGTAAAGCAAAGTCAACACTAGAGTTTTTCAAAACAATACTGTTAATACTTATTTGTGTTGCTGCAACTCTAAAAAATTAGGTTATCATTCTGAAATGTATTTGTTTCAACATTTTGCTCTATATTTATTACAACACTTATGGTTTAGAAACAGCTTTTACTGGACTCAAAATAACTTCAATAGCTTTGCTAAAACACTAAATTTTAGTGTATTATTAAAGCTAAGTGGTACATTGTTATAACACTAGTTGTAAAGGACGACTTTTTATTTGTTTTTTTTTTTATGTTTTGACGCATGCCGACTGTCATGTTTTTAAATATATTGAGTAATTATTGATCTTGAAGACCACTTTTTTACAATAGTGGTGCCGAAACCCGATTGATCCAGAGCGAAAAATGTCAAAATCTTTGAGACGAAGAGAGAAGATAAATTTTGGTGTCCCGCCCGAACGTTATTTACCTGAAATTACATCAAAAAGTAAAGCTGAAGCTGTTTTAGACGACCAAAAGCAACAAGACAGTAAGTCCATCCTTTAAATTATTAAATTAACTAGGGACGGGGTCTCAATTAATACCGCGAAATCAAAAAATTCGTCTACTAAACTTAGACTTGAAATTGAATTAAAAAAAAATCGAGGACATTGCTCAGCTAGAAAGAGCAGCTGAAGTGAGAGAATTAGAACGGCAGAAAAAAATAATCGAAGCGAAGGCAGCACTAAAGGTTGCATCCTTAGCAGGTTCTAGTCGCGCTAGTGAATGTTCCCAACACTTAAGTGATGTTGTGAACCTTGGATAGGGTGACTAGATGGTTATACGCAGGCCCGTCAGACTACGACGCACGCGTAGATACCTCTCGTATACCCTGTCCGAAGATCAAAAATACTTATTTGCTGGACTCTGAAGGGGACAAGCGAGACACAATAGGGAGAAACGAAGCATGTGAGATGACTAAAGCCGTAACATTAGCGATGAAGTCCTTAACTAAGACATTAAAAAAAGCAATTGGACCGAAGGTAGATACCATTAGTTTCGGAGGTAAATCAGACGAGTGGCCTACCTTTATTACTGCATTTAATAGAACTAGAAATAACTATGATAATAGTGAAAACCTGATCAGGCTTCTGTCATGCCTAACTGGGGATGCGTTAGAAGCTGTCCGTCCGCTTTTAGTGTCCTCAGAGAACGTTGATGCAATTATTAAAACTTTAGAAATGTTGTATGGAAGACCTGAGTTTATTATTGAATCTATGCTAAATAAGATACAACTCATGCCAATAGTGAAAGAGGACATCCGAATACTTTAATAATAATAATCTTTATTTGCTTATAGAAACAAAGTTTCCCTGCAAAGGGGGTACAAATGTAGATAATGTGTGAAAAATACAGAGATAAAGAAAATTAAAATACAAAACACTTCATTAATATAAAAATATAAATCATATAATAACAAAAATAAATATATATTGATAGATCATTATTTAAATATTTACTTATTAATTTAATTACTGATTCATTTTATTTATTATCTTATTTTTATTTATTTATTTAATTATTTTTACTTATTTTGGTGGTAAAAATAATACATGGGATGCCATAGAACACATAGGAGATATGTCTAGGAAGTTAGGTATAAGGCTAATAAAAAGGAGAGGGAAGAAAAGTAGGTGGATCAGGGTAAAGTTTTATGTCGGATAGACAAAGCTGCAATGATAAATGTAGATAGAGCCGCTGATTTTAGCTCATCAGGGTCGTAAAGTATATCTGAGAGAGAGAGATTCATATAAGGTGAGAGATATTTATTTCTAGGGGAGGAGNTTTTTTTTTTATTGTTACTTATTTTGGTGGTAAAAATAATGCATGGGATGCCATAGAAAACATAGGAGATATGTCTAGGGAAGTTAGGTATAAAGCTAATAAAAAAGAGAGGGAAGAAAAGTAGGAGGGTCAGGATAAAGCTTGTCGGATAGACAAAGCTGCAAAGATAAAGTTAGATAGGGCCGCAGCTTTTAGCTCATTAGGGTCGTAAAGTATATCTGCGAGAGAGATTCATATAAGATGGGAGATATTTATATATCTAGGGGAGGAGTATGCTGAGCAGGAAAAAAGGAAGTGTTGAAGGGATTCTAAGTCAAAGTAAGTATTTAGGCAAGCAGGACAAACTACGTTGTATAAAATTACATGGGGTTGATTTTGATCGTAAAATAATTAATAGTATAAAAATTCCATTTTTGAAAACAGGTCTTACAGTACAATTTTTTTTTTTTTTTGGTTTCTGTATTCTTCACCTTAGTTGTTTCTATGTGCAAAATTTGAGGAAGATTGAATGATGGGAAGTGGTTCGAAATTGGGGTAATAGGTGTGCGATGAAACTTAACAAGCAAAGAAATATGACGCCATTTTGTTTTTTTATTATTTTTATTTTGGTTTATGTATTCTTCACCTTAGTTGCTTCTATGTGCAAAATTTGGGGAAGATTGAATGACGGGAAGAGGTTCAAAATTGGGGTAACAGGTGTGCGATGAAACTTACAAAGCAAAGTAATATAAGACCAGTAAAAATATGTTTGAGTGGCACTAGATAGTCTGGCTTGACTGATTAATCTCTTTGAAGAGAACGAAATCGTTGACTGAAGGCAACCTTCCGCTGGGAGTGGGAAAGAAGTCACAGATCGGAAAAGAGGCGAGTGCTGGCTGTTGAGGATACGATGGATGTCTGAAGAGAGTAAATGATTCTCAAGCTGTGAGATTAAACTATTGGATGCTGATTTAAATAAATTATAATCAAGGATGAAATCTCCAGAGAAACCGATAGGACCTAAAAACTGCTTAAACTGTGTAACCCAGTTATATGAGGAGATGTTAAAAGGTTTAGTGTCTAGGTCGTACAGAATTTTAAGGCATGTGACAGGTAACCGAACATCGTGCATTGCCAAAATTTTGAGGATATAGTTTGACATTTTGTTTAAACACTTTAAGAGCTATGGATCTCGTGCCAGTTTCCACCCGGAGTAAATAGTGGGGAGTTAACGAGGCCAAAAGTAGAGAAACTTAAAATATTTAGATTGGGCGGAGTCGAGAGGTTCAACATACCTAGGCACCCATTTTTCCGCAGCATAAAGGAGAGAGGAGAATACAACTGCTTCAAATAGTTTCATAATTCAAACAGTAGTGGACCATGAAAAGCATTTAGATTTAAGTAGGATAGAACGGGCCTTAGCAGAAGCAATGTTGCCTTTCGAGATAAAGAAATTTGAGGCTTTGTAGAATTTACCAGAGGAGGAAAGAGGAACATCAAGGTAAGTAAAGGATTTGACATATTCTAGGGGTACGGAGTTGTATGACAATGTTCTAAGATGCTTTGTTTTCGGAGACTTATGGAAGGTAAGAACTTTGGTCTTTTCGGTGTTAAGTTTGAGAGCGTTAAGCGAGCAGTATTCAGACAGATTATTTAAAATTTCTTGAACATCTGTCCACGGGAGAGCAAAAATTGCTATATCATCAGCGTAAATGAGCATTAGAAGACGCTTAGCTGAGGATAACTTGGTGCCTTTGAACCCCTTGGATGAGAAAAAATCGATCAAATCTGAGATGTATAAAGAAAATAATAGCGGCGAAAGGGGTTCACCTTGAAGGACATCTTCTGTTACCTCTACACTTTCGGATGAGGTGCCGTTTGTATTAATTGAGACTTTAGCATTAGAGTAAAGAGAGCGAAGCAGTCTAATTAACTTGGCACTCATGCCTAGCTTGAGGAGTTTCTCCCAAAGAAGGGAATGCCTAAGCGAATCAAACGCCCTGCAAAAATCAACAAAAATCGTAATGACATATGGAGTACCTTTTATAAGATTAGAGGAAATAAGGGTATTAAGTATAAACTGGTTGTCTACACAGGACCTGCCTGACCGAAAACCACCTTGTTCTTCTGGCAGGATGCTGTTTGATTCAGCCCAGAGGGTGAGACGAGAGAGCAACATGGTTGAAAATATTTTCTCCACACAGTTTATAAGGGCAATTCCCCTGTAATTTAAATGGTTTGACTTGTCGCCTTTTTTATGAAGCATAATCATTTTTATATTAGACCACGAAGAAGGTATGCTTTCTGAACGAAGGATACTATTGTAGGGGTTGAGTAAATAAAGATGCCAACTAGGTGATAGGTTGGTGAAAAATTCGTACGGGAGACCGTCAGGGCCCGGTGCATTATTCCTTTTGCAATTAGATAAGGCAGAGAGTAGTTCGTATAGAGTGAAATGTATATCTAAAGAAGGATGAGGTGGAGAGGGGTCCAAAATGATATGAGATATTGATATTATTATTATTATTACTTTAATAAAATTTTCGAGTACTGTACAAAATTTTACAACTACGGCGACTTCGTTGAACATGACAGCTTATCTTACTAACCCGATGCTTACATCTTAACTGGCCAACAAACTACCACACGGCTACAAGTACAGTTGGGCAAAATTCGTCAAAGAAAATAGTTTGACTGTACCGACTTTGACTGACTTCGCTAGTTGGCTTGAACGGGAAGCTTCGATAATGAGCTTGTACTATAGACCTCTTCCAAGCACAATCCTTCAGTCCTGTACAGACCGATTCTGAAAAGGCCAATGAAATGAAGCTTAAATAAGAGTGAAATTAATTATAGCACTATAGAGAAAGAACTCTTAGCTGTTTTATTCGCTTGTAAAACTTAGGCATTATGTATATGGTAGGAAATTCACTATCTACACTGACCATAGACCATTGATTTGGCTTTTCAATTTAAAAGAACCAAACGCTAAATTAGTCCCATGAAAAATTAAACTTGATGAATTCGATTGTATATAATAAATTGGTAAGGCGTGAAGTCTCACGTAAAAAGGGTTTCGTTGGTTTGGTAGCTTCCATAAAGGTTAGACGACACACTGAAGTCTGCAATTCTTGATATCGACGGGGAACACACACAACAGAGTAGTTCGAGTGCGTCTTGTTTCCCGGTTCTAGAATCTAGATATGTAAGCTCGTCGTTGTTTTAGAGGCACAGGTTCGATTGTTCGATGAAGGATTCTATCACCTCTCCTCTCGGATCAGTTTCAGAGGAGCACATCAGGCTATGCGCATTAAAGTCTTCCGAAATAATAAAAGGTACTTGACGGAATTATAATTTAGATTATCGAAGGTAGAAATCTTCTTCTAGTTTATTACTTTGCTGTTTATTTAGAACTTGTTTGTTTATATTGTAAGTTTAGGTACTTCCAGTTAAAAAATAAAAGTATATTTTAACGGAATATAAATATCTACTAAACCTTCTATTAGAAAATCTAAGGGGAAAAGGAGAAACAGGGTTACATATCATTATACGGGATTGTAAGGGCCTTGTAAGATAAACATGATGCTCATTATAACGGACCTGCTCTGTGGAGATGGTTTGAAACGTCCCGGGGCTCAGAGCAGAATGTAGTTATACACTCTGCGGGTCCATCGTGCTCATCACAACATAACTAAATTACTATCAATTAATGTAACGGTTGATGCCTCGTCCAATAAAGCATATGTATCAATTTTTATGTTATTTTTTCCAAATAAAGTTACAGGAATGACTTGAAGTAAAAATTTAAAAATTTTTATGTTGATTATCATTTTGATGTCCCGCAACTTTGGTATTTCTGCTTCTGTAATTTTCTCTATTATTAAATTTTGAGTTGTCTGTCAGTTCTTTCGTTTTACATGTTTTATCGTTATGCAACAAACGACGGTGTTTCATTTTTCAACCGTCTTTGTCGCATTTCTCTCTTGAAGCACATTGACGTACTTGATGCATTTCTTTCAGGCTTGGAATATACTTCTAAACTTGGTAACTAATTTCCATCTCTCATCCACGTTTAACCCTAAAACGTCGGACAGTTTTCCCATTTCCTACACGATTGTTTGCATATCGAGCAGGGTTTTGGATTTCCCTTTGTCTTCAAATCGTTTTCACCAAATTTTCTTTGATGCGCTGCAAGAGAGAAATCTTTAAACTTCCTTCTATCACCCTGCCTAAATTTCGGACAGTATCGCTAAATTCAAATTCTACTGAACATTCAGGTTTACATATTTTTTTGAAGAGGACATGGTCGAACTTTATTAATGACCACCAGTAATCATTTGTTATTAATAAACATGTCAAGTGAGTGCTAGTCAGCACACAACGAGGGTCCATAGGCCACACTGTATAGTTTAGTAGTACCATATCTATGGTGTTTTTAAAATGCTAAAAAACCTACTTTGAAATATTTTATGGGTCTGATATTCTCAAAACACATAAACAAACTTCTGATGATGTATTTTATTGCAACTAAACCGGACTGTAAACATATAAACACATTGAAAAGACCATAATTATAAATAAATTGGTAAGGCGTGAAGTCTCACGTAAAAAGGGTTTCGTTGGTATTGTGAACAAAAATTAGGGGGAGAGGGGGTGGAGGGGGGAATTAATAATTTTTTGACAAAATGGCGGGGAAAATAAAATATTACCCACAAGTGTTATATATTTTTGTAATTTACTCTTTAATACCTTTCATTTGATACCCCACTCAAAATTTAAAAAAAATATTTTTTTCTCGCGATGTGAATTATCCGCCATTTTGAATTTGAACAGCTGATTATTTTGAGTCCTCTATATTTTTCCTGTGTGTGCGTCAAAACGATCTTTAATACTGGTAAGTTTCACGCTTTTATCTCTTTTGCTTCAAAAGTTATTGGAACCGTACAGAGTGACAGACAGACACATGAACGAAACTATAAGGGTTTCTTTTTTTGGTTTTACCAACGAAACCCTAAAAAGGGATCGCTTAACACAAAGACTGATAGTTTGTCTAGAATTAGATTAAATGCTATTTCGGGAAATAATTATGACGAGGATAACGAGTCTTTAGTTAATAATCCAGGTGATTTTAATGCTACTGAATATTTACAAAGATTATGTGAAAGTCAAAATAACGACAGTAATAATCAGGATAATAATGAGAATGTTAGTCCTCCTTTAAGAGTTGCAATTAATACGAAGTCTAATGATAAACAATCCCATAATAAAATGTCCAGTACTGAAAGTGCATATAGTGATAGTGATACAATATCGTTGAGTACTGAAACGGCTCACAGTAATCATGATGAAAAAACATCTAGTACTGAAACAGCTCATAGTAATCGCGAAGAAAACATAAGTGACGCCATTCAAATCCTCGACGAAATAGTAACTAATAAAGATAATCAAATTATAGTAAATCCAAATGTATATTATAAAGTAGATATTAAAATAGAACAGATAGATAATAAACAAATATTTCATTTAAAAAAACCTCTAGATAATAATGAAAAATAATATTAGAATTCCTAAGAACATATACAGTACCATATGCCACTTATTATTTGTATTTGAGATAATTCTTTGTACGAAGACTTTTGTAGGATATATTTTAAATATTTTTCGGGAAATTAATTAAAACTTATAAAATGTACACGAATGGTAAATACAATAAACGATAAAGAAAATCAAATAGAGTTAATAAAACAATTCTACGTAGGAAAATCCAATCATAGAGGCATATCAGAAACATTTACATTTCAACGTAACTATTATTGGAAAGGGATGAAAAAATTAACAACTAGTATAATCAATAATTTTGAAAATTGTCAAAAAAATAAGTTCTCTCGGAAAAAGATTTATTCCCCGTTGATGTTAACCAGCACGGCATCAAAACCATTCGAAATTGTTCATTCAGATACGTTTACTTATGACGGTATAAATTATTTGATGCTTTTACAAAGTTCGGTCAAGCTATTCAAATAAAAGGAAAAACCGCTATATATATTACAGAAGCATTAATTTAATACTTTACATCATGTGGAGTACCTAGATTATTTATACTAGATTGCGGTACGGAGTTTAATAATGAAGTAGTCATAGATTTATTAAAATTGCATCAAATTAATGTTCAGTTTACGACGTGTCAACATCACGACAGCAACGGTATTGTCGAAAGATTTAACATTAGTATTATTATAGAACACAAGACTTATTCAGGAAACACACCCTAATGAAAAATCAAATATAATGAATTATGCAATAATCGCGTACAACAGCTCAATACACTCCTCCACAAATTATACCCCTTTTGAACTGACTTTTGGGCACACTAGTAATAGAAACCGAAATGAAATATTCTTGCCTCGAGAATTTTTTAATGACTATGAGGAAAATCATAAAAATAGATTAACTAAGGTATACGAAGAAGTAAACAAAAAGTTAATTAGTGATAAGAATAAAGTTAAGGATAAAAAAAATATTCATTGAGACGAAAATAAAAAGTTGAAAGTAGGACAAATAGTTTATAAGGCAAATCCAAATATTAGAAATAAGAAATCCCCTATGTTCACTGGTCCATATGAATTTGAATTATTAGAATTATTAGAACACAATAAGGTAAAATTAAGAAATCAACTAGCCGGAAAACATTTGATGTCATATTAAAGAAAAAGAATTAAAAATGCCACATATTATTACAGATGTTTCGTGTGCATCGGATCTATTAACGGAAGATCAACCAAGACTGAGCTAAATGGAAGTCCCGGCCTTCTTCCTATAAAATTGGGCAAAGCCCAAATAGAAATTGACCAATGGACTTTTGTACAAACATTTAATTTAGATGATATAATAAGAGAATTTAATAAGTTAGATTATTTTTATAATAATATTAAAAAGCATGTGAAAACTGATAATGTATTAAAAATAGTAGAACTTAAGCATGATAAGATAAGAGAACAACTAGGTCAGCTGAATCCCATGATATCAAGCATAAGAAATAAGCGTGGTTTACTGGACGGAGTGGGTTCTTTAATCAAGACAATTACCGGAAATCTTGACCATACAGACGCTGAAAGATATGATAAAATAATTACAGACATAGCAAGTAATCAAGGCAGACTTAAAAGTGCTGTTGGAGCACAGATAACATTGTTCGAAAATGTGACGAATGAATTTGAAAATAATATTAACGTCCTTAGTAATAACCAAAGAATTATAAAAGATGTGTTACAGCAGATTCAGAAGAAAGAATCTAATCAATCACTTTCTGATGAATTTGCAGTACAACTTATTATTCAGCAACTACTATCTAACTTACAAACTATTTATGACGTTCTTGGAACTATTGAAAATGCGATTACATTTGCTAAGATGGATGTTTTTCATAACTCTATCGTAAAAGCTGAAGATCTTTTACACGCCTTGAAGATAACGAATAATTCTTTAGAAAGCAATAAATTTCCGCTTGAACCCACAAAAGAAAATCTTTTGGTATTAGAATCAATCATTAATAAACAAAATAAAATATTTCTTTTAGAATTACCTTTAGTAAGCAATTATGATTTTGATTTTTATTCGCTTTTATCAATTCCTGTATTGGATAAATTAAATAATAATTATAAGACTATTATACCTAGAAATAAGTATCTTTTATTGTCAGAGGATTATTTTGATTTTACTAATAGTCCAGGAGATAGCGTGCAAAAAGTGTCTGACTAACATCAAGCTAGAATTTTGTATACAAGTCAATCTTTTAGCGCCTTTTAAGAATATGTGGTCGGCTAAGTTCGTCTGCGGGACATAGCTTGGCAGTAGGCGTTTGAAAAAAACAAACCGGCGGAGAGCGGCCATGTCTCACCAAGGATGGTGGACAATGTGATTTTCATGATCCTGAGTACAGAATTAGTTAGTAGACTGAAAATCAAGTTGATGTTAGTTTATCCCTTGACAGGTGACAACGTTGATTTTTAGTATTATTTGAATAGCTAACCTATCAAGTGTGAAAATAACATCGACTTGATTTTTGGTCTACTAACTAATTCTGTACTCAGGATCACGAAAATCATACTGTCCACCATAATTGGCGGGACATGGCCGCTCTCCGCCGGTTTGTTTTTTTCAAACGCCTACTGCCAAGCTATGTCCCGCAGACGAACTTAGCCGACCACATATTCTTAAAAGGCGCTAAAAGATTGACTTGTATACAAATTTCTAGCTTGATGTAAGTCAGACATTTTTTTGCACGCTATCTCCTGGACTATAATATTGTATGTAAGAAGGTTAAAGATAAATATTTTCTTTGTAATAACTTAATGATTTATAAATTAGTTGATGTTATGGATTATTGTGAAATCAGTTTAATTTTACTTGAAAATCATAACACATCATGTCATGTAACTAATGTTAACATTCCTCAAAATTATGTCTCTAAATTAGATTATAATAAATGGATAATGGATAATTGCAACTGATAAAGTATTGGTTAATGAAAATTGCAATAATGACAAATAATCTTACTTTTTATGTGGAACGTATTTAATCGAATTAGAAAATCAATGTACATTAAAATTCAACGACATTATACTTGTAACAATTAAAGTTAGAGCTTTGTTATTTTTACAAGTTGTAATTTGTTTATTGAACGAGCGTAGTGAGTTCTTTATTTCAGAGACTTGGGATTTGAAAAGTTTGTTTGTGTGTTTGTTTGTCCAACGATAACTGGAGTAAAAATTTACCAATTTCAACGAATTTTGGCACAAAGATACATCCCAGCATTTGTGACAACTGTATAGTTTTTGGAAATTTCACACTAAATATTTTCAAGATGGCGGCCAATATGGCGGACGACTAAAAAAAATAGTTTTAATGAGCATAATGTGTTATACATCATTTTAAAGGTCTTTAAGAGGAGGAAAATAATATGTAACGAATAAAATTTTCCACAAAATATTTTCAAGATGGCGGCCAATATGGCGGACGACTAAACAAAAAGGTTTTAGTCAGTATGACATGTTATACATCGATTTAAAGGTCTTAAAGTGTAGGAAAGGAATATGTAAGTATTAAAATTTTCCACGTAATATTTTCAAGATGGCGGCCATTATGGTGGACTATTAAAAAATTATTCTTCATGGCATGTTATACCTACATTAATCTAAAAGTATAAAAGAAGAAAAAGGTTCAATAATTTTTAAAATTTCATAATTCATTTTTTTCAAGATGGCGGCCAATAAGGTGGAGGTAAAAAGTTTTTAGTCAGTGTGACATGATATACATCAATTTAAAAGTCTTAAAGTGTAGTATAGGAATACCTAACTATTAAAATTTTACATATATTATTGTCAAGATAGTGGCCAACTTTAGCACAAACTTTATTTAATAAATATTTACTACAAATGCTGAAAGAAACATGCATAACTTTTGTTCAAATGTGTACTTCGAATGTGTGTGATTTTGTTCAAATACTGTAAAAACAGGCGAGCGCAGCGAGCCTGCATTAATCATATTGAATAATGATTACGAACAAATACCGTATAAAAAGGCGAGCGTAGCGAGCCTACTATAACCTTATTTAATAAATATTAACTAGAAAATGCTACATCAAACAGGCGAGCGTAGCGAGCCTTGCATTAATTGTATTAAATATTGATTACGTGCAAATAATGTATAATCAGGTGAGCGTAGCGTGCCTACAATAACAATTTAATAAATATTGACTACAAATGCTGAATAAAAAAAGGCGAGCGCAGCGAGCCATATATAAATACTGTCAGTTATATAAAAATACTGTAAAAACAGGCGAGCGTAGCGAGCCTACAATTACATAGAATAATGATTACGATAAATAGCGAGCGTAGCGAGCCTAATCATATCATATATAAATACTGTATAAACAGGCGACCGTAGCGAGCCTGCGATAATATTATTAAATAATGATAATAGACAAAATAATTTAAATGCTTTCTTCAGGTTGAATAAGAATGCCAGGTTTTAGCTGAAATATTATCCTGATATCATTATTGAGAACATATTAAGGCATTACGGTTGATATAAAAACTCATTTCTACGCGAGTTCTTTATGCACCGCATCACTAGTTTAAATTGTTTTGTAAAAAGATTTGGCAAGTCTAAGTTGAAAAGGGAAATTAGTGGGCTACGGTCATTTTATTTATGGAGTATATTTTTATTTGTTACTCGAAAATATTCCGGCTGGTTAAGAATTTTTTTTTTGTATTTCCTTAATTTTTGGAGTAGGTGGTATTCCATGGTTTTAAGTTTTTTTCTATTTTCTTTTCTGTAGGGAATTTTTGTTTTGTGGAGAAGTGAGGTTAGGACAGGAGGTTCTGTGGTTCGACGGCGTGGTCTCGATGTAGAAAGTTAAGTGGTGGCCACAAGTTAAGTTTTCTGTTAAGTGTGGAATTGTAGTTTGTGTCACTTATTGGATTTCGAGGAGCCCGACACCAAGCTGTGGTGGATTTAGGGCTTAGGGTATCTTAGCTATGCAGCTCCTGTGTCTACAGCTACAACTCCATCTACGTCTATCCGACTTAAGTAGGTTAGCCACATCACTATCCACTCCGACCATTATCTGAAATTGAAGTGCACCGTTGGCGGCGACTTCCCTGGCGACCAATTTCATGAGGCTCTTTAACAACCCGATGACGTCCCCCTCCACCGGACGGTCAAACTAAGGGCCCGATCGACCTGGACTACCTTCCCTCTCTCCTATCCAGTATCGTTCTTTTAATCATTTTTTTTTTTTTTATTATTATTATTTTGTATATTTATTCATTTAACTGTGGGGGCCCAGATAACACCAAATTAAGTGTTATATTATCAATTAATCAGATTTCGTGTGGAAGACCACTCTTAGGAGTTGTCTGTGATGGGGCCCCAAGGTATACCACTGCAGTAATCATTTCTTAGGTAGGGTTTATTGATTTTTCTTTTATGTATATTTTTTTGTATTCAAGTAATAGTATCATTACCCCTGGGCCAGCACTTTGTGCTATCAAAGAATCAATTACATTACAGATATTACTTTACCACAGTAACTTGTCTCCAAATTTGTACAATCCTTAGACACCTTCCCTCCCCTTTTACTGGCTTCCTCATTCACCCTTTCCTTACCTGTATTGCCTATTCCTTCCTCTCAGATATTTGACCTCAGCGTTCTCTTTCCTTTCCCTACTCTACCCTTGTTTATTGAATGAGGTGGCGCTCTATTTTACTTTATTAAATTTGGTTCGAAAATGAATATTTTGCGTTGTAAACCCCCCCTTCTTGCCGTCTGAGCTGGGCATAACACATTTACTAATAGCCAACCATCAAAAGTAGGCTACAAACTATATGTCATATTATATTAATAAAGATGATAAATGTATTAACTAAAATTAATGTTACAATAAGAAACTTGGGAATAATAACAATAAGTAAAAAGCAAACTGAATCTATAACAACAAAATACAAAACACGCGTTTATAACACACATCACTTCTGAATGAATAATGCACGCAATATAATATATTTATTTATATTTTTACTAACAAATTACTAAAAGAATTAAAAATATCTTCGATTGCTTAAAAGAAATGAAGTAACTAGGATAAATCAAGAAAAGTAGCTAGTCTAATCTAGAATGACTTCAATAATAATAATAATAGATGTTGGATGTTTACATGACGCGGCAGTGTGGCCAGTGACTCCGCTATTCTTTTAATTAAAGATCTACTCTTCATTGAACGTATTTAACATAATTACAAAATATAAACAAATTATTTTAAAATTAAAACGTTTATTTATTAAATACTGCTTATTAAACTATAATATAAAATGTTATAAGATAGAGATAATAGTATAAAATGTTATTGCCAACATTATAAAAGTAAAAATTT
>KZ651393.1:83213-97350 GCA_001010745.2 Gerris buenoi
CACATTGACAACATGACAGTTGGACCACATTGACAACATGACAGTTAGAGCACATTGACAACATGACAGTTGGACCACATTGACAACATGACAGTTGGACCACATTGACAACATGACAGTTGGACCACATTGACAACATGACAGTTAGAGCACATTGACAACATGACATTTAGAGCACACTGTCAACATGACAGTTAGAGCTCACTGTCAACATGACAGTTAGAGCACACTGTCAACATGACAGTTAGAGCACATTGACAACATGACAGTTGGACCACATTGACAACATGACAGTTAGAGCACATTGACAACATGACAGTTGGACCACATTGACAACATGACAGTTGGACCACATTGACAACATGACAGTTGGACCACATTGACAACATGACAGTTAGAGCACATTGACAACATGACATTTAGAGCACACTGTCAACATGACAGTTAGAGCACACTGTCAACATGACAGTTAGCACACTGTCAACATGACTAAGCTGTGAGCATTGCTTTAATTCTTCAAGTCCCTCTGCTCTACATGACAATGTAATCAAACCAAATGTTAAAACAATCAAATAAACAAAACTCTACTTATTTCTTATTATTAGTTTTCTCATTATTTGTTATTTACTTGTTTATAAAGTACCGCGGTGCTTGTTTATAAAGTACCATAGGACTTGTTTGAAAAGCACCGCCGTTCTAGTTTATAAAGTATTTACACAATTTTTTTGTTATCGCTAACAAACTACTTTTATTTAAAAACAGGAAACAAATAAACAATATCAAGTACCTTTTAATAAAATAATTGAGAAAACAAAATATATCTTTAATTTATAAACAAACGAAGAAAACAAAATCCTTTTTATTTTAATTAAAATGTGAGAAAAAGAAGCCAAAATATTAAACAACTAAAAGAGAGTCGTTGATTTTCACTTCTATCGACAACTCGGCTGATAAACACCATGTCACTCGGACTTGATATCGACAACTCAGCTGATAAACACCATGTCACTCAGACTTGATATCGACAACTCGGCTGATAAACACCATGTCACTCGGACTTGATATCGACAACTCAGCTGATAAACACCATGTCACTCAGACTTGATATCGACAACTCGGCTGATAAACACCATGTCACTCAGACTTGATATTGACAACTCAGCTGATAAACACCATGTCACTCAGACTTGATATCGACAACTCGGCTGATAAACACCATGTCACTCAGACTTGATATTGACAACTCAGCTGATAAACACCATGTCACTCGGACTTGACATCGACGGCTTCCTCGCTCTAATAAATCTTCCTAATTACATGCTTTCCACAAGTCCGTAAAAAATTAATTTGAAGAGTACAAAATACATCATCGAAACAAAAACTTAGTAGCAACAGGCACTTTACACTACTACGTCGTCCCCTCTCTGCAAAACTGCGTTTTGTCAATTTTCCAGGGGAATCAAGATTACCCCTGTTAACGAAGATAGATAAGCATGGAAATTAAAACTGACTGTAATCAAAGCGGCAAACGAGTAAATTTACAGATATAACTGACTGATAGACTGCCAAAACCCATTTTGACAGGTAGCTAAGTTGTTTTTGGCTCTACTAAAAAATTAAAAAGGGAGTTTGGCAATTTTACCAGAGCTACGCAATAAAAGCGTTTGTAGTAGTGTGGCAATGTGGAATTTCTGGGTAAATACAAGGATCGACGAGGGCACCGGACTCGGAGAGTGGTGCAGCTGCTGCACACAACACCCTCACAGATCCTTACACCGGACTCGGAGAGTGGTGCAGCTACTGCACACAACACCCTCACAGATCCTTACACCGGACTCGGAGAGTGGTGCAGCTACTGCACACAACACCCTCACAGATCCTTACACCGGACTCGGAGAGTGGTGCAGCTACTGCACACAACACCCTCACAGATCCTTACACCGGACTCGGAGAGTGGTGCAGCTACTGCACACAACACCCTCACAGATCCTTACACCGGTCTCAAGTCAAGTTTTCAACTTGATTTTGTATGCAAAGTGATTTGGCCGGACGACTAAGTTGTATTTGTTTACGGTTTGTAGGGTCCAAGTGAGCGCTTAGGGCCACAAGCAAGTGGCACAAACCGACGACATAACATAAGCCGACGCATTCTATAAGCACAAACAAAACTAAATAAACTCCGTCCACATTTTATCATAAAACAACACGTATTTATTAATTACAACGTTATTTTTTATTACACTAACTGCTAATTTATAATTTATATGTATACGGTGAAATTTCGCTTATAACGAACCCGGATACAGCGATATTACGGGTGTGAGGGTCGCGACCGATGCATATGCTTGGTTTCCTATATAACATGCGATGATTAAGTTCGGATATAACAATAACAAATACAACGATAAATCAGGTAAAGGGATCTCACTTAAGAATTAAAAACGGTCACGCAATTAGCCTATAACGATGTAAGGAATTTTATTTCACCTTTCCATGAAAACCCTTTCTTTATTGCTGCCGAAACATTGGTTCACTTCCCATTTTCTAAGTACGTATGTATAAAAACTTCCGTCGAACGCCCGGCAAAACAACACTCTAATTCCCCTTTCTTTTTCTAAGAATGTTTACTTATAGGAGTTTACTCTTTTTTGTTTAAATATGTTTAGTTCGTAGAATCTCTTTATCTGGTTTAACAGCCCGATTTGTTTTTTATCTTAACTAGGAGAGTCTTATTTACTGTTTTTATTTCTTTTAGTTCGGACCTACTGCCTTATAAAAAAATGAAAGACTCCTTTCATTATCTATTGCGGAAAAAGTAAAAATAGTCGAACGCTTAGAATGTGGTGTTTCCGACAAAAATCTCTGTTTGGGAAAGTTTGGAAGTGTTGTTTTCTATAGATGAGGTGTGAACGTTTGTTTCCCTTACTAGTGTAATTAACATGCCAGATTAATCGACGGCTTTAAAAATTATTAAACATTTTGTAAATAAATCTTGTTTTTCTAATAAAAAGTAAACCCGCCGTCATCGGTTATTTTAAATGATTATTATAATTATCTTTACCGAATCTTAGCTTTATATAATTTATTTTTCTCCCTCCGGATCACAACGTCTGTGCTTTAGCCATATGATCAACACGTTACAGTTACATTTCCAAAACAATTAGTACTTTTTTATGAAAGGCTACGCTTTTCATATATTCGGTGTGTTAATTTGGCTGATTATTAACTAGGGGAGTTTTTAAAGAATGTAATTATTTTACTTATAATGTGTCACGTTTTAATGCTATTTGTTAATACCTTGCAGATTCGTATTAGCACATCGACATTATTATTTCATTCGTCTTTTAATTGATATCGGATACAACGATATTGGGATCGGTTTTACTAGGTCCCTTCAAGATTGTTATAAGCCAATTTCACCGTATATACATAAGTTATATATATACACAAGTTTTATGAGATATTATCAATTGATTTACTTATTGTACAGAGAATGTGATTAAATAGTTTCCGAGGTAGGTTTATGTTTTTCCAGATGTATAGTTAATTAATTAAAATAATGTACTTTACACGTTACATAAAAATTAAACTTAGTTCACTATAACATGAACTACTAGAATCATTCTATTCAAGTACATTTTTATATGAGAAAAAAATTCCCCTACACAAAAACCATATATCATTAGAGATCATTATTATCTAACACCATTATTTTTAATTTTTAGTTTGAATTTCACTTAAAGTAAATTACACATGCATATAAATAACATATACAGTATATGTAATGAATATATACGTATAACGATATACGCATAAAAATATAAGCCTGCCTTTACACTTAATTGTATTATATAATATATATAAACATACAGTCGACTCTCGATAACTCCAACTTCGGGGGTAAATAGAAAAATTCGAGTTATCGAGTTTTTCGACTAATCGAGGTATCGAGGTCCAAAATAACTGACTTCAAGTTATAAAGGTGCCTACTCAAGTAATAAACCGATACCAAGAAATACAGAGTATTAAAGAAAAACTATATATTATATATATTTTGCATTTTGCCCTCTTCACTGAGCCAGCTAACACACTTGCTGCATCATCATTACTTATCTAGAATTTTTAGGATCGTCGATAAAGTATTTGGCGGTATACTGAATTGTCGAAAGAAGGGGTAGCAATGATATACAACTGTACTGTATGACTGTGACATGCAAGGACTCCACTACTCTACTAATGTACGGTATTGCTAATTGTCAGTCATCTGATTTCGTAGGCACCTGTGAACCTCGAGTTATAGAGGGGATGCAATAGAAACTTCGACTTATAGAGCTCATCCACGACTCCAAATTAAAATATATTCGTCTAATCGAGGTTTTGTATTTTAAAATATTCGACTTATAGAGGTAATAATTAAGGTAAACACTAAAGGGAAATGAAGGGGATTCGAAAAAAATTGAGTTATCGAGGAATTTGAGTTATTGAGGTTGGAGTTATCGAGAGTCGAATGTATATAATATATATTAGATACAGTCGGACCTCCGTACAACAAACTCCGGTTCCGGCAAAACATTTCTTATATAGAAATTTTGTTACATAGAATTTATTTTACTTTAGAATCATTTAGTATAGAGAATCCATGGGACATAAAAAAAATTTGTTACATAGAGATTTTCGCTGTAAAGAAGTTCATTATAAGGAGGTCCAACTGTATAATAGTCTTGAAATCTTTAACATAATTCTAGTTAGTACAATAAAAAAAATGTTAAAATGAGCACTCAATTTTTTTATATTATTTACAAGAAATTGGAAAAAAATTATTTTATAGACGCATAAAAGGGTATTACTAATAAACAATGATTAATACAATTTGGATCAATTGTACAATATAATGTCATAAGAAAATCCATTTCATTATTTAAACATCAAAATTAATTTATACGTACATACATATATATATATATACATAATACATACATATATATANGTATTACATCAAAAATACAACCGCATACTGACACAAAATAGTAGTTTCATATTCTAGCTCAATATATAATTAGAAGTTAATTATAATTATTCTAGATTTATTTAATTTACTTCTCTAATTTAGTAAAATAATTATTTACTGGATTTTTGAAAATATTAAGGCTAAACATAGAGTTAAAAAATCGTGATAACTAATAATAATAATAATGTTAAAAGAATAAGACAAAGTGAGGAATATATTGGACAATGTTGCTGCAGGTCACAAGCTACTCAGGGTGAAAACAATTCAACAAGTGAGGCTTGATCAACAGCAACAATAACAAACAAACACAGACCAAACTAACACCTCAATAACCCAGTCTAACTGCTTTGTAAATCATTTATTTAGATTTTACAAAAACTTATCCAGTTTATTTGTTCAGCTTTATTTGGCATGAGTAACGAGTAAGTTTTAGGCACCGGCCTTGCCCAACTGAAGCCGGCTCAAAACTTCCGGAATGCCGGTAATTTTTAATTTGGGGTTTAACTGAAGGAGTGGTTTGCACCGATAAGTGCCATTATTTCAAGCTGAACTCTAATATTTAACAATAACCTGCTGACTTTAATTAGCACAGTTTTATTGACGGTTTTATACTTTATTCCCACCGTTTCTTGGCTTTCGCATTCGAACACGTAAAGAAAGGGCTCTCCAAGCTTCTCACAAATTTGGGAATCTCTTTTTGAGCAACTATTTATCAGAAAGAAACAAATAAAATTGTGTACCGGGAGGGGTGATGTCCGTATTCTAAATTATTCTATTCGTCTATTTGTCACCTTCAAATAGTTTGATCCGGAAAATAACGACTCTGAAGAGTCTTAAGAACCGAGCCGAAAAAAAACAAGGGTAAAATAAACATCCTTAGTAACAAGTCAATTAATTAACAAAACATGTTAATTTTTTTGCAATAAAGATGAAATGATAAACTAAGATACAAAAAAAATAAAATAAAAATACAGGGGCTGCTGAACGAGTCTAAGTTTGAGTTATAAACTTAGAGGCAGATAGGAAGAGGTTTGGAAGCGACTGGTGAGTTCCATCACACTCAAATTATACTTAAAAAATACACTAAAATCCGCTTCTAATGACCAAATTCACAATATTACCTCAATAAATAAACTGTATCATAATCCATTAATTTTTTTTTTGTTCTCTATCTATGAGATGAATTACAGTGAGGCAAATACAGAATGGAGCCGTCGCCTACTTTAGAAAACCGTTATTTCATGAGCGAGGAACATGTTTGAGCTCTGCGATGATACGAGGCAGGTTGTCGAGGAAGCACGTGTTGTTTTAAACACCGACGCCCTCATTATCATTCCTCACAGAGTTGAGTGTAATGAGATTGTGAACACACCGGCTCCCCCGTCAACTTCTTTTCAAGTCTTTTATTTTTGTCTTGTCGTTTTGTCTACGTTCAATTTAAACGATCGGATAAATGCGTGGAAGCAAACAAAAGGGTTTTATCACAAGAGATCTGGGAACACGAACCAAACAGACGGTTTCCGTAATTAATTTATCTTCTTACAACCGATCGTACTCATAAAGGTAACATTACTACTGTTCCAGAACGGTGTTTTTTAAACGATTGTTTTGAGCAAGTGTGGTTTTAACAGTGTAAAGTCGAAAACAAAAGAGTAGGAGAATCGAGTAGTCGCCGCCGTCTGTTACGGCCCGCAGATTCGAAACGCAAATATCTCGGGTTATAAGAACCTAAATTCTTCGTTGCCGACAGTGTCCCGGAGTACAGGACGTCTCCACCGGGACGGAGTACAAAGAGGTGGATATCACAGACGGTGCTTTTAGTCGTGTCAGGAAAATGTCAGATCGCAAGGAACAGCCGGGACAGTAACAGTGACTCCGGCTAGCCTCTACGTAGTCGAGTCTTAATATTTGAAACGGTTCAAGAGATGTGGAGGAATGTCAGGCCGAGAGGAGAAGGGAGGGAGTCCGGGACCCACCTCCACGTAGATACCTGGGGCCGGTGGCAGGAGACCGACAGTGCCGGTGCAAGGAAGGCCGGCATCCTGTTATACGAGTGTCGCGGTAGAGTGTCCGCCGGCAGGTCGACAGACGGTGGCAGTGACGGGAACCTCAAGATGCGGTGGAAGCCGACATGAAGGTCATGGTGTCCGAAGTCAAGCCGGCGCAGAGGCACACAGGTCAGTGAGAGTTGAGTAGGACGTGGGCTACGAGGAGGGACGTGGCCAGTAGGAGGGCGGTGGTCCGGTGTCAGATCATCCTGTGGCGCTTGACGGCGCCCCCAGGGCGCACCACGTAGTGGCGTGTGGAGCGGTGGGGGGGCACGGCCGCTCGGTGTGTAGCCGTACCCCCTAGCCCCTGCTAGCAGCCACGCCTGTTTCTCCAGTGGTCGGCATACTCCTGGTAGCCTGCTGAAACCTTCTCGGACTGATAGCGAGTCAGTTTGATGGCTCTACGTATGTCGGGGGTCACGACACCCTTGAAACCTCCCTTACGTAGCAGCGAATCTATTGTCTGGATCTGGTCCCAACCTGTTCAAACAACACAAATCATTACACATTTATTTATCTCTTTATTTCCCTAATTTGTATTATTATTTTTTTTTTTTAAGGGAGTGCATCGTGTACGGTGTTAAATAAAAAAGGATAGCACTGTACAAATAAATACATATACTTATGTTTTTGTACCGATTCATCTTTGCACCAAGTGTCCTAAAAATTTTGTTTTTATCCCTCCGTTATTTCTATTTACCCCTCTATTTTTTAACAAATCGACAAAATAACATTTTTAATTTGTCAAAGAAAAACCTAAAAAATGTAAGATGGAGATGGAATCGAGACACTTTGGAGAAGTCGGTTGTGTTTGCACAATTAAAACGTATCTAAAGGCGTTAGTTTTACATCATTATAACGGGACGGTTCAAAAGTCAAGGCTAAAAAAAATCTTAAGGGGCTGCCGTCTCAATATGCCAGGCCTTACGACGGTTAACAAACTCGTCCTAATCGCCTTCAAATGAAACCACAAACTCGTCCTAATCGCCTTTAAATGAAACCACAAACTCGTCCTAATCGCCTTTAAATGAAACCACAAACTCGTCCTAATCGCCTTCAACCACAAACTCGTCCTAATCACCTTCAATCGAAACCGAAAACTTGTCCTATTTGTTAAGTCGAACCCATCTATTTATTTAAAAAATACAAGTGAATATTAAAACACTGCAGACTTATTTCCATATCTTTTTTTATTTTATAATCAGAATAACGAATACGTTTATACATTTAAGTTTGACCCTGAAAAATAAAAAACGAAAAATAACGAGTCAAACAAAAACTTTGTTTAGAAGGTCGGAGTGAGTGGCAAGGCCCCGACACTACTCAGGTGGGCGTCCGTTGCACCGATCTAGCGATAGAGCAACAAATCAATGCACCCGTACAATCCAAACCTTTTCTTCTTATATTTTTGTCTTGTCGAGACGTGAGAGCCGTTTGCACATCTATTTACAGAACACATGGGACTGTGAAGCTCGTCTCAACACTGGTCTGCAGCTGACACCTGTGTGCTGTCGGTTTCTACACATGGGCTAACTAGGTATAATAATGACATGCTGGTACCTTGGTGCAGAGATGTACGCTTCCACGCCCAGATCGACGTCAAGCCGATCCAAGTACCTAAACACATCAGGCCTGAACCTCACCACAGGAAAAACCCCCGGTGTTTACACCACTCCCAATTAAATACCCCGTTACATTTTTTTTCTTAAATCGACCCTCCTCCTTATATTGAAAAATTCGCCGTAGCTCCCACTAGCAACTCTTACGAAGCCTTACAGATATAAAATAATAAATTTTGTTGTCGGGAAGCGACGGACCGAAGAAAATGACTTACTCTCGAAGAAAATGACTTACTCTCGAAGAAAATGACTTATGAAAAGTAAGTCTATTTCTCCGTTTTAGCCTGGAAAGCGTGGACTTTGAATCGGGCCGAGTGAAAGAAACGGGGGTGCAACGGAGGAACGTCAAGCAAGTTAATTCTTCTAAAAGAAACAAATAAACATGAAATGAAAAGTTAGTTTGTTAACTGGCCTCGGTGTAATCTCTCTCACTCAAACAACATTAATATATTGGCCCGCAAACTTGTTTCTACATCCGTACAAATAAAACAGTAAAACGTAGCAGCGGTATTCCTAATCGAGACCTGAGTCTACAATTAGACCGCTGATGCAACAAACTCAATCGCTATCACTCGACTCGTATTGGCTGCTCGAGTCACCATTTATCTTGTCAACACATTTTTTAGCTTCCTAATATTAATATTAATAATAGGTGGCAAATATAAAGGGGGGGGGGGGGGGGTATGTTTGGCCCGGACCTCAGTAAAGCTCTCTCAGGACCTGGAGATATAAAAGTTAAAATTTGGAATGAGGGTTAGACTAAATAATAATAATAATGCGGTATTATAAGAAATCAGACCGTTATAAGTCAATTTGTATTTATACATTTGATTAATTTTATGCTCAGGGTCAGATTACAAGTGGCAGCTTGCTATTCGGCTATAGAAACAAATATTAAAACTTATATTATGTAAATTTATAACTTTACAATCACCCACACACAGTACAGACGTATATGATTACAGCAAAACCTGCTGGTGTAACCTCCCTGTATAAAGGTGACCACCTGGTCGTCGGACTTTCCCACGGTCCCTGTGGAAACGTTTCTTATTTCCTAGTTTCTTTCATTTTAGAAACCGATAGCTGCTCTGCAAGGTCTAGTTTTAAAGGTGCGAAACTCGCAAGTTTCGATTCGTCGTAAAATATTAAAATTGTCAAGACTATTGTACTTTTCGCACTGCAAGTATAAGATGCTAACTATTTATACATGGCGGAGGTAGAAAAGAGACAAAATTAAAAGTAACTAACTGATAGCACCTAGCGGAGTAAAGGCGAAATTAAAAGAAAAACTTTTTTTTACCGTTAAAGCGACGGTCTTGCAATGAATATGTATTGGATATTGAGAAATAAATAAATAACCGGGTATAAGAAATCGCGATGAGTCGATAGTTATAGAGGACGGTTGTAGTAGAGAGAGGGGACCGGACTGTTCCCTATACCAGACACCCGGGACTACTCGATTTTAAATATAAAATACATCACTTGCCTACACGAAAGCTTCTACTCGTATCAGGTTGAAATTTTACATACCTGTATCGATTGTACTTTAGAAGATGTATATCGAGTTCAATTAAAATCGTTATGATAGAACATAAGATATTGGTAAAAAAAAAGCTTCAATAAATTCAGTGTTCTATAACACTTCATAGTGGTGTCGGTGTTGGTTTTTTATAAAAAAAAAAAAAAATAAAAAATAATAATAACATTTAAAAAAGTTGTTGGTCTGATTGAATAGATAAAGTTAGAATTTTTTCCCGTCCTAAAATTTAAATACATTTGGAGCTCAAGTTGACACGAGCGAACACTTGGGTGGATCGGAGTTCTCCAACCTCAGCATTGGTAGCACGTGTACCAAATTTCAACTAATCCGGCCATCATTTACTCAAGCTATAGTCATCTGTCGATTTAGTGACGCTTGTTTTTTTTTTTTTTTTTTTTTTGGATTCACTCTTGAGTACAAGACCTTCGGAACCTTGCCTTAAGGAACTTCGTGCAAAAAATAATAAGTAAAACGCTAATTACCAGAAGGTACTTTTAGCCTTGAAATGAAATCAGTAAATATGTACAACAGTTGAAAACGTATAACCGGTTGAAATATTTAAAAACCACGCTTCGTTTTCATATTTTACCCGATCGACAATTTCATTTCTTCATTTAGGTAATTTTAAGTCGACACGTAGAAATAAACAGCCGATTTGGCAAGCCACCGTCTACCGAGGTGAGACCCCGACTATATTCGACGCTTGTTTACTCTTTATCAAATGAAACCTGTTAGAAACTACCGATATATTTATTCGAGATCGATTTCCATACTCCGTTACCTTTTTGCCATTTATTTATTTAATTTTTTTTTTCTTTCCATTTCCTACGTGCTACTGTTTATCGGCCACTCTCATCGCTTCTTCGAGTCGAATCCCCGGAAGACGGTCCCGGAAGTGGAAGCGAATGACCACACTTGAAATGCCAGACGCTTGTGGAAACGCTAAACATATTCTAACCGGACATGCGTCATCACACAAAGGATTATGTGGTGCCTAAGAAAATGGAGCAGATGACAAACACACGTGTGAAACTGACAAAGCTTTGTATATTTAAATAAAACAAAGAGACTGAGTTACCTTGCTCAGTGGCGACCTCGGGGAGGTAGGTGGCCGTGCGCTTGGTTCCCTTCTCATTGTGGAACTCGATCCTGATGCCGTGCACCCCCACCTCCCAGTCTGTGTAGTCGGCACCGTCCTCAAAGTGGCGCAGTATCGACACCGACACGTGCAGCTTCGACAGCTCCTCCCTGCTGATGGGACTGAACCGAGAGTCCTTCACAGCGCTGCAACACACACACACACACACACTCTGTTACACTCACAGCTCACTCATACAACAACACAACACTCGTTCAAACCCGTCCTGCATAGAATCCCCACCCCCCTCAGGCCCCTACTCAAATCTCACACCTTCACTTGGAACAAACAAGTGGGGCTATATAGATATACATTGCTATGATACTACGGCCGAGTGGAATATTACCTGGTGACAGCGTATTCTCTGATACCGTTGTGCAGGTTTATAGCATTGAAAGTTCCGATGCATCCCCTCAGTCTCCGGTCCTTCCCGATCTCCCACGTCACAAACAGAGGACTGCAACCAACATCATCTCATTATTAACAACCAAAACCGTCCTTCAATCAGTTTATATAGAGATTATACAGTTTTGTCAGAAAACATCAACCCCCCCCCCCCCCATACACTAATTGCATGTTCACAATACCAACAAAATCATTTTTACATGAGACTTGACGCCCAACAAATTTATTTATTAAATAAATAAACGCATATTATAGCTAACTACTCTACCTTTATCACTACACGCTTGTGTAGACAGTGAGACATTTCCATGCCTTCGCTCTGTGTAACCTACCCATTTGAAATAATGTCCCCAGCTGCCCTATGCGGTGTTAGAGCATTGTCTACCAGCCCAGTCATCACTGTAATATATTTGAGTAGAAAATTAAAATCCAACATTCTCCGAGTAACATTTTAACTGAAGGAGGTTGGTTTGATTTTGGCAACATAATTATCTATCTAACAAAGACACGCTTCCTATTTATCTTCTGTTTACTATAATAAGTTACCAGACCAGTGACGGATTAAGGTCTTGCCGGGCCCTAGGCCAAAGAAAAATTCCGCCACAAATTTTACAAAAGCAATTAACTTTAAAATAATTTTCTCTAGTGAAATCGGTTCTTATGGTATTTTCACTTTTATCACGCTATATTTTCTTGTCTATTTTATAATCTTTGACTTTGGTTGTTTTAAAAGCTTCTGATTCTATATCATTGAATTTGGTCCGGTAATAATTAATCAAGTCAAATAAACTTTTAAGTGTCATTATAGCAGATAGCAGAAGATAAAATAGTGCTAGTATCCTTTAAAAATTTGAGGCCATTACCAAATTATAGTTATTTGAAAATTCTAAAGATTCCATTTTTTGAATCAGACTATTAGCTCGAATGTTTGTCGCTGGTTTTTGTGTTTCTCAATTTGCAATTACACTTAAAGCCTTAATTATCTCTGACTGTGCGTGTCGTGTATATTGCATCAATATATCATTTAGATTGAGGTCACCCTCACTTATATACAGTAGTCGCCGCTTAATGTGATCACTTTGGGACCAAGTCCTAGTGATCACATTAACCGACTGATAATAATAAGCAAAATCTCATTGGTTAAGCTTTTACTGTGTTTTTATTGGATCAAAATATAAATATAAATAGATAACACTGGAAAATTCCGATATTCCCGCTAATAGCCATAGCAGCTGAAGCGGATGGGGGAAAAAAAAAATAATAATAAGCAAAAGTCACTACTGGAGGGAATAATACTAAAAAAAAAAAATAAAAATAGGAAAAAACTGTTTATTACGTACACATAAAACACATGCGGTTTAAACATTAGAAAATAAACAAATAATTGAAATGACACTAAACATATTTTACATTTCTTTCCTTTCATTCTCCTTACATTCTTTTCTCAGAAACCATTCTTTTAGGGCACGCTCAACATCTTCTTCTTGTCCTCTCCGTTTTCTTTTGCGAATTTGGTTCTCATTCTTTAAAGAGACAATCCCGATATCCTTCCGTTGTTTTAGAAGTTTATTCAGCAATGGCTGAGAAAGTTTCCAATTTAATTGCGGCTTTCCGCTGGCTCATCTCGGTCGAAAGACGATCTTACGATCTTAAGATGTCTAACTTCTCCTACGAGCTGAGATCACGACGTTTTGAAGCACTCATTCTTTGTTTAACACTTTTTATAACAAAACTAATCGACTTGGAACTTGTATAAATGTAATGTTAATTTGACTAAAGAGTTCTCAGAAACGATTGAAAGACAAAAACAAATTATCTCTATATAAGTGAAATGTCGTGAAAATAGGGGGAGAAATGGATGTTTAGATGTTCTATGTCTGTGTATAGTAATATAGAGGAAGGGAAAGGTGGCGTGAGGTATACGTTCTGAGAATCCTTGGTGTTTAAACGAAACGCTTCTCAGTTTGCCGCAGCTGTAGTCGTTTCCCCGAAAATTACAGTAGAATCCCGGTATTTCATATCCCGTTATATCATATATCCCGATAAATCGTATATGATTGCCGGTCCCTTGAAAAAAATCCCGATAATTGGTATAAACCCTATGTATTTCGGTCCCCTCAGTATAACGTATTTTTTCCCCCTTTTGAGGTCAACATAAACGTCTTATAACTCGTATAATTCAGAGAATAATCCCGATAAAACGTATGAATGGTGGGGGAAATTTCCAAGATTGATTTTGCTTATTTATTGGCTATATCTGTTGTTTTACTCTACTTAGAAAAAAATAACAACAGTTTTTTTTTTTTTTTTTTTTTACTTTTTTTTTTTTTTTTTTTTTTTTTTTTTTTTTTTTTTTTTTTTTTTTTTTTTTTTTTTTTT
>KZ651393.1:135718-147269 GCA_001010745.2 Gerris buenoi
AAAAAAAAAAAAAAAAAAAAAAAAAAAAAAAAAAAAAAAAAAAAAAAAAAAAAAATTAATAAAAATTTGTATATTATATATAACACGCACCTAGTTAAAATAAATGAATTAATTGTGCGCATTGTACAAGTAATGTCAAATATTTTATTTTTATAGGAAATTTTTTAACCACATACTTTTTTAACTACATGACAACTTTCCGCGAACGCGAGACTACAGTAATTTCTTAAAGTTTTAAGTTTAAAACCTCTGCAAACCCAGATACTAACAGAAACCTAGATACTACTTTTAAGATACCTAATTATCTTTTGTGTATTTTGATTTTGTAATCAAGCCGCGGCAGTGCCGGTGTGGAGATTATAAGAATATAAATTACACATCTTTCAACTACTTTTATCAATTACTTGAATCAATTACTGAAACAAAATAACATAAATTTGTTGATAATAAGTCACAAGTCAATCAGTATAAAAAAATAAAAGGTAAGTAGTTAACCAAAATAAATACGATAAAATATATAAAATCAGTTTTTGTCAAAAAAAGAAGGTATATTTACGTTAATGTGTTTTAATATGTGTAATATATAATACTCTTGTAATAGCTGTTTTTTAACTATTGAGGTAAAATTAAGTCATAATTTTTTTTTTTTTTCCACACGTGTATATTACGCACCCCGATTTTATAAGTAACGAATAATTGTAGTATAAGTAACGGACAAGTCGAGTAGAGAGAAGAGTTAAATCAGCACAAGAAAATATTAAAAAATGGTGGGCGATGAAAGCCCGATACTTCAAGGTATAGAGTATAGCTTCAGGTGTTAAAAAAAATATTAAATCTTGTCACTGTAACTGGTCTGGTCACGGATCCTTAGGGTAAGTGTCCATCTGAGACTAAATCTCAAGAGCTAGTCTCGAGATTAGTCTCAGAACCTTATCCACTTGAGAGCAACGTCAGCCTCTCCCGAGTCTCGGAGAGTCGGCAAGTCTCCGAGACTAGTCTCAGCCCCATGTCCACTAGCGATTTCAATCTCGAGAGCGAGTCTCGATACTAAAAAGTCTCAGATGGACACTTACCCTTAGAGGAACGTAGCAGGTAGCAGAACTTCCTTTCAGTGACAGTGAGTTTTGTCACCTATTAATAAAATAATAGGTATTCAAAACTTCATTTTTAATATTTTATGAAGCAGGTATTACTGGGTATTAGGTATTTCTTATTTCCGTGACAAGTGACTTTGTCACCTATTAAAAAAATAATAGGTATTGGAATCCAGTTTCAGTATTCAAAACTTCATATTTATTATATCTTATCCCTTGTCACTGTGTGGAACGGAACAAGGTAGAGAGAGGGCTTTCTGCTAAGTAGAAAAGGGTACAGGCCAAAGGATTAAAGGATTACATGTAGGAAAAGGAACCTTCCCCACTAATACCACATGATACCACTCTTACTACCTACATTTACCTTAAACTTAAAAACCTTTAGGGGCCCCGTTCCGTAACCAGTGACAAATTTAATAGCTTTAACCAAGTCACTGTCACATCAGTAATAGGTGACACAGATAGAACCCTATTATTTTACCTATTACGTTAAATAACGCACATCTCTAATCTTTATAGATAACGGAACGGTGCTTCAGGGGTAAATAAATCTAATGGTGATGATGAATACAGCAAGCATCTCAGCACTCCATAGACAAATTCGCTTCTAACCGATAGCCCACTGTGCATGCTACACGAGCAACATATTGAAACCCCTTCTCACCTTATTAGCTGCCGCCCTACACGGCTCATTCGAGGTGAAAAATCTTTGACTTAGCCATCCTGCCTACTCAAGAACTAAGGTTAATTCCCCTAAGAAGGCTAAGTTACTATAAAAAGGTTTTGTAAACATTCTTCCGAAAAATTAGGTTTACAAAACCTTCTACAGACTAAACTAGAAGTATTGGTGCTTCGGACTAAGTGCCCCGAGGGGAAAGACCCATACTGCAGCAGAGCTTATTAAGTGCCCCGAGGGGAAAGACCCACACTGCAGCAGAGCTTACTAAGTGCCCCGAGGGGAAAGGGGACAGTTCCACACTGCAGCAGAGCTTACTAAGTGCCCTGAGGGGAAGGGGACAGTTCTACACTGCAGCAGAGCTTAACTGCCAGAACATTTAATAAGGAGGCCGAAAATAAAGATTGATATTTTTGTCAACTTATGTTTAATGATAAATTGTAACAGGATTTTACATATTATAGAGAATGAGTCTGATGGTGTCAGCGGTGTTTCTTTTTCTTCTGTTTGGGTCCGTTGCGGCGTTGCCTCTTCTCCTTCTCGAGTCTCTGCCTCACTATCTGCTGCGGTGTTTTCAGACCCAGATTCTTCTTCTCTTTCTCCTTTACGTTATGACGTCTCCAATGAGTGTCTAACCTCGTGTCGTTATTACCGCCTACAAAAACATGCAATGGTAGTATCACACTAGTTTCATTGTCAGATTAATAAATGAGAGTACAAATAGCAAACTTACAATTGCAGTGGAGCCTCATTATAACGCACGGATAAAAATTATATATAATAAACATAATAAAGGTTACTTATTTTTATCTGTTTGCAAGCTAGACACCACCTCCGTCAGTTATCAACTGAAGACATAAAAATCCAACAAACCCATCGGAAAATAAATTATCTGTTCCGACCGACGATGTAAGTGACCTTCTTGTTCCCAAGTTTAATGCAGTCCATGCATGCACGTATTTTTCAATCGAACTTACATTTAAACTCGGCGTTTAAACTTATGTTTGACTCGGGTGATAGACGCTCAAACAATAGTTGTTAGGCGACTATCATAAAGGACTCCTCCGTCGAGCGTCTATCGCCAGAGTCGTGTCTAGGAAAATAAAGCTTAAGGATGTTTTATATTCTGTGTGAAATAAACACTTGTGACAACTAAATACTGCGCTATGATTCATATACTCATGGTTTTGCATTATTAGTCGAATGAATTATCAGTTGTAAAGCGGACGAGGTTTAGCGCCTTTATTGGTTTTGATGGGGTGAGAAAAGTAAAGGGACTCACCAGAAGGAGTGTTTTCTTCGTCACTTTCAGAACGATGCATCTGTTCCAGTGCTTTAGTCTTCTCCATCCACTGCTGGTAGCGACCCGACCTGTAACTCGCTTTGATCCAGGCTCCGCTCTCACTCCTGATCTTCTTACACTGAAAACAGACATAATTAATAAAAAGTTAAAACACGTCCGTCTAAATTGACGGTAATTTAAGCGTGGCGTGGTATGTGCTTTCAGTACATATGTTTGTAGGCAAATTGACAGACGAGATTTTTAACAAGTTGTTTGGGTATGTTGAAAGTAGCCTACAGGTGGTCCCATATTAATTTCAACAAGTTGTTTGGGTATGTTGAAAGTTGCCTACAGGTGGTCCTATATTAAACGACTGATACGGTTAGATTCGAATTTAAATGGACTACATTTTAGAATTTTTTAATCGAAATCGTCGGAACAATTTTTGAGAAATAATTTTTATCATAAAAATCGTATGAAATATTTTTTCAGAGTTTTTGGGGTTCCAATAGATCAAAATGGCCCGAGGAGTTCAGGCTCCACGTGTCAGTACTGACGATAAAGATTTTTAGCACCCAGGGGAAAACTCAAATTTTTTAATGTCATCACAATAATTTCTCTTTATATTTTTAGTATTTGAGAAAATTATAAGAAGAGCCCAATAGGCTGCATTATTATGAAAATAAAACGATTTTTTCCCCCCTTTTTTAGAGAGCAGATATTACAAATTTGATTTAAAGTGAGAATGCCTTGGTAAGCACAACTTATCTATCTATATACCCCCCTCTTAACTTATGGTTCGAGATATATTAATGAAACTTGGGGGATCTGTACCATGTAAAGGGAAGTTTGTTTTCATACAATTGCGCACCAGGGGCAACCACCAGTTGCGGCGCTAAGGATTTGGGGCCCCCCTGCAAACTTTTAGTACCCCCCCCCTGCTGGGTCTGCAGGGCCCTTATTGCCACCACTGGCAACCACCCACTTTGCCCCCAGGCCACCCAACTTCAAAATTTTAAATTGGAGTGTGTATTTTTATTTCTTGTACTTGAAAATATCAACTTATGAACTTTGAAACTTATAGACTAAATAATTTCGGAACTATTTTGCCGATCGAGGTGAAATTAGCACTGATATCAAACTGAATATCTGCCACCATTTTGATATTGTTCTGTAAGAAAAAGTTCCGTGATGCCCCACATTCGATTTTTTAAAATCTTATATAAAAACTCTTGAGGCAATATCAGGATATCAGGGGTTTTAATGAAACGTGTCTAATAATGAAACGGAGGATTTGTTGCACGTAGTAAACAGCCCCATAATGGAATGAATAATATAGTCCTGATTGTTTTGTAAGATGTAAAATAAGAAATGGGAGGATTGGAAGACTGGAGGCTATGTCGTTAGGAAGCTTGCAATACTACCTTGTCCTGAACTCCGACCATCTTCTTCTTCTTCTTGTCCCAGACCATCTGAGCCCTGGCAGACTTGAGCCCCGACTCTGTGTCCGCTGCCAGGTCGAGTCCCACAGCCGAACTGTCTCTCTGGAAGTTATTCACAGCCAACCTGCCAAAACACATCCAACTCTACAACTGTTAAATACGACAGATTGCCACATAATATAATATAATTATAATTAGTTTCAAACAATACAAAAGGACATAACGAGAAAATCATAAACATATCAAAATATAAATGTGAATTTGTTGTCATGTCGACGTCTGTGAATAACGACAACTGTACAACATGCAGTAAGAAAACATAGCGAAAACTGTACAACATGCTGTAAGAAAACATAGTGTTTAGGACATAAGGTCGGGAGGGGTGTGGGGTTCATGGAAAAGCGGGTGTGAGGGGTTTCCAATCGGATTAAGGGCTAAGGCTGAGCTCTAGGTCTAGGAATGTGAAGGAAGTATAAATATGTACGGAGAATTAGACAGTATGAAAATTACAGGTTTGAATAACAATGACTAAACTTAAGTTATACTCATACTGTCTAATTGTCTAATTCTCTGTACATATTTATACTTCCTTCACATTCCTAGACCTTTTTACACCTTTCCTTCACATTCTGGAGTTTTTACACTTAACATTTCTAAGATGGCGGCCCGGCCAATATGGGGGGTGACTAAAAAAAGTTTTTAGTTACCATGGTATGTTATACATCAATTTAAAGGTCTTGAAGTTTAGAAAAAGAATATTCAACTATTACACTTAATACTTAAACTTAATCGTACTGAAACCGGCGATTATCGCCTCACTTACTTACATGAAGCGCACCTTACTTGTTTATATATTTAAGCGTAATATTCTGCCTAATATTTGAATCTTTTTTGAAAATAACAAATAATTATAGTAATAAAACAAATTTTATATTTTACAGTGATTATTTTAAAATATGAAAAAGCTCAAAATTGAGATAATAAACAGCTATTAATAAAAAACAAGTAAGGTGCGCTTCACGTTCTAATAACTTTTGGATAGTGTATAGACGCACATAGTGTAGACGCACACACAGGAAAAATATGTGAACTGAAAATTACAAGATGTTCAAAAACTATGCATTCTTTCTACTATTTTAAATAAAAGCTTCGAGAGGGATATCAAATGAAAGATATTAAAGAGTAGATTACAAAAATATATAACACTTGAGGAAACAATTTAATTTTCCATGGGATTTTTTTGTCAAAAATATGAAAATGTTGCGTTTTTGACTGATTTTGCAGGCGGGGGAGTGTAGCTACTGATTGGTAGGACGGACCCTGGGTAGAGTACGAGGTAAAGATAAAAGGAAGAACAATTAGACCAAGGAAATAGAGAGACAGTGGAAGCAAGCCTGATGACTAGGTTGCTCACTATGCTCGTGTCTTGTGTCTGCTCAGTGTAAAACTAAACGAGAAGTTTGATGTTGTGACAGGAGGGAGGAGAGGGAGGTGTGAGAGTGTGAGTGTGAGTGTTACCCCTGCTCAGTGTGGTGGTCTAGAGGCCGGTAAGGAATGAAGTTCTCCCTGTCGGTGCTCTCAGTGGGTTCAGTTCTGTTGCATCTCTTGCTCCCAAGGATCTTACTGAACGTTCTTCCAATCTCTTCAGCATCCGGCTTCTCTTGCACTGTCTCCTTCATCTCATCCCCTACAACAGTACATTCCATCCATCTTAGAACCTTCTCTTGTCTGTCAGTAATGTTACACACATCACAATAACTTGAGTCAAAGTCGACCCGTTTAGTTTAAATTCGGTGTACACCATCCTTTTATCAGTATTCATGCTAAGTTTGTCAGACAGTTTGTGGACAAACGTTCCTGCTTTAAATTTACTATTTTAGGACTGGAAAAGGCTCCGTCTTTATCGGTCTATAGCCGGGGATCTCGACCCTGGGGGGTCGTGAAATCCGGGGAGAAAAAAATAAAAATGTGTTTTTTTTTTGTTTTTTTTTAATTTAATTTTTCAATTACTTACATTTTCTTAAGTTTTGNTTTTAGGACTGGAAAAGGCTCCGTCTTTATCGGTCTATAGCCGGGGATCTCGACCCTGGGGGGTCGTGAAATCCGGGGAGAAAAAAATAAAAATGTGTTTTTTTTTTGTTTTTTTTTAATTTAATTTTTCAATTACTTACATTTTCTTAAGTTTTGGTTAACCGCAAAAGCATAGCTTGAGTGCGGCCTTCAGTGATCTTAATATATAATTATTTTTTCATCTCCATGTATTACTTATCTAAATAATAATAAAGTCTTTAAATAATCTAAATAGCATATCTAATGAAATCCTACATAAATACTATAAAATAGAATACACTGTAGAGAATAAAAGATTAGAAAAAAGATAATCCAAACGAAAAAAAAATGTTATATAATAAAAAGAAAATATAAGTGACTCATTAGTTCAAAGCTGTACTGCTTTATTTAGCCTATTCAAATCATCTCTGTTGTAACTTGATAATTAATAATATAATTATAATTAGTTTGGAACAATACAAAAGGACATAACGAGAAAATCATAAACATATCAAAATATAAATGTGAATTTGTTGACATGTCGACGTCTGTGAATAACGACAACTGTACAACATGCTGTAAGAAAACATAGCGAAAACTGTACCTACAGGTGGTCCCATATTAATTTCAACAAGTTGTTTGGGTATGTTGAAAGTTGGCTGCAGCAGCCTGGTACTACCCGGTCTAGAGAAATTGAATAACGCTAATCCTCAAGAAACAAATAGTGAAAAGAACCAAACTGGCTTTTCGACTCAGAGTGAATCATCGGCACCGTCACAACCCGGTAACATTAACAGAAACAAGAAAACGTCTCATTCTTCAAACAACTGTGCGTGGAAGTCATCTTGATGTCGTGCCTCAGGTGGGTCTAGAACCCGCCAAGGGTCTTTGGTCTTCAAAAGGCTCAACTCAAAAGTAAACCGCATTCCATCTTGTATCTCAAAATATTAGCCTACAATGTGCATGGATTAAAAGGTAAAAATTCGAACCCTGGTTTTTTAAATTTTATTAAAAGNCAGGAAGTTAACGTAATTTAATAACAGAAGAAACTCTAGGAACTGGCAGGAAGTTAACGTAATTTAATAACAGAAGAAACTCTAGGAACAGGCAGGATGTTAACGTAATTTAATAACAGAAGAAACTCTAGGAACTGGCAGGAAGTTAACGTAATTTAATAACAGAAGAAACTCTAGGAACTGCCAGGAAGTTAACATAATTTAATAACAGAAGAAAAATTTAATAACAGAAGAAACTCTAGGAACTGCCAGGAAGTTAACGTAATTTAATACCGAATATTATTCACTTAATCGACCTTACTTATCAAGTAGATGATAGTTTTCTTTATCAAGCAAAGCGTGTGCAATCTAAATATTAGATCAAGTTAACTTGCAAGTAGTTGTTGGAGTGTTTTCAATGATGAATTGAATTTGTCAAGTTGCTGGTTTTAGTGTTTTAGCTTTAGTTCATTTCATAATGAACATTGGTTGTGAAGCCTTTACACAGGTAGTGTTACCTCCCAGGTGCCTCGACTCGGATACCCTACCCACACTGTAACTAAGAGTAAAGAGGTGATAGTGGTGGACTAGCCTGATCTGGAGAGTACGGGCTGTAGCTGAGCCTGCTTCTGCTTGTGAGAGTGTATTCTGTCCTTGTGGTTCTCTCTCTTCCTCTTCATCACAGTGTAGAGTTCAGACCTCGAAGACTGCCCGATCTCAAATATAGTCTGAAACATAAATCCCACATCCTTCCATCAGGGTCTATTAATAAAACAGACCGAATTTTGCCGCTAATAAAAGCAAGGTCCGTTCAAAAAGTAACCTATCTTTTGAATTACGGGCCGACAGATATATATAGCGATGTGAAGTCGGCAGAAGGCGTAACCTCCTCTGTAAGCACATGACCTTGGATTGTCAATATCTTGTTTGGTTTTCTTGTTATTGTTATTCGAGTGCAAAGTGTTTAATTGTTAGTAGCGATTTTGGTAATCTGTAATTTTAGGGAGTAACAATGCAACGTAAATTTTCGAGTGTGAACTTTTACAGAAACGTTTTATCTTTTGAAAAAAGCTGACGGAGATGATGCAGCAGCCGGAGGCAATGTTAACAACAGTTTTCACGATTGACGGTCAGAGTAGTAGCAGAGGTCTGCATCACGCCGTGAAATTTGATTGAAAAATTGAACTCACAGCATAATTTGTTCCTTGTTTAATGATGACCAAACAGCAAAAAGACGATGAAACATTCATGCAAAGGACCATAATGGGAGACATTAGATTGGCAAAGGATCCCCCCCCCCCTCCCCCATACTGTGGCCAAGCATTCGTTGGTTTCAATTGAAGCTGTGCGGGACTCTTCCCCGAGTGCAAATACCGCTTGGAAAAGCGTGCTAATAGAGGCGGGGAGTACTTTGAAGGGGATGAGGACCGATAATCGTTCAAATTAATAATAAAGAATAAAAAGTTAAGTTCCGTAATTTTCTCAACAGACCTTGCATACACTGGTCCACGTCAAAACGTGTAAACCGTGTAACCGTCGAAATCTAATTTACACCGTTCCGATCATTTCTCGACATATTATGCATTATACAAGAAAGTAAACAAAACAATGACGATCGATAACACGTGTGAATAAATCGGTAGAAAGCAATGTGTAGCATTAAATCATTTGCCAAACGTTTTACAATCGACTGTTACCATTTAGGTGTTTGAGCGACAACAACAAGAAGACGACGACGAAGAACAAGATAACTACCTTCCGTTCACAATTCTATTATAATTAAAATCGACAAAAATTCTTTTAATACATTTTAATAAATGTATAATATGCCGTATTTAATGATAAATCTTGTTGTCGCTCAAAAATGTTCGATTCATTGTCATCATCCTCATTATCGGTCATATTCGTCTCCAAACCTTCCAGAATTTCAGGATCGTATGTGCTTTCTTCATCGGGATTACTTGGATATAGTGGAGCGTCGAGGCAAGCTTGTCCGTTGCACTGGCCTTAATGATAAATAAAGATGTGTAAAATATATTCCCTTACTGTCTTTTTATTTTAAAATATATAATCCAGAATTAATAATAAACTATAGTTAAATATAAATAATTAATAATTAGTACATAAATAACGGGCATTGTTTAATAATTATAATTTGTTAGTAAATAATAGACTTTATACAATGTACTGATAACGGTAACTCGGGCTTGACCTTGAATTAGCCCATATATGACAGTACAATGCGCACTCTTCGCCCGCTACCCCGGCTCTAAAACGGTTCATCGTATGAAAAAAAAAGTTCAAACAAAAGTTGTAGAAAATTTTATACTCTACAACTTTTATAATAGGTGCAAATCTCATTTAAGCAATAGGATACGATATATTTGTGAAAAACCGATTTTTATGACCTTTGACCTTCAATATCTTAAGACGCGGACACGATAGATTTTGCGAGTTTGAAACAATATTTAGGACGGCAAAACAAAGGTTTATACCAATTTACAGCTTATTATATTTCATTCCGAGGTTGACCCCTAATATGACAGGGCTATTGAGGGCAGCTGTTTGGAGAATAACAATGAGAACGAGAGTTGAGTGAAGCGTGCGTACCCCAGGGGGTCGATACGACTGTATGGAGGCGACCAGGTCGGCCGCAGCCCGGGCATCCTCTGCCGGCACAGTGTCGGCCGCTGTGTAGTGTCTGAAGAGCGCGTGTACGCCCGGCGCGGCACAGTCCAGATGTTTGCTTCTCCTCACACTCTCCCTGGATGCACCAGGTCTGCACTTCAAGTAATGTTTGTAAGCGTTCTCACTCGTAGTTCTCGTAGATACCTACAACCAAACAAAACAATCCACTAAACACTTACTCCAAACAACAACCACACAAAACATGTTTTCCTCTTTCCACGCCAGTTTATAGGGAGGAAAGGATCCCATTACAGCCTTGTTGTAAAAATTGTGGCAAAAAGTAAAAATCGTGGTGGAAAGTAACAGTAGAGCCAACTTATTATTCTTTAAAAATCAGTGTTGCCTGTTTTGTAACTAGAAGCAGTTTGTTTTAACTGAATGACTCAACAGGTTAACAACTTTTTTAAAAAATATTAGAGAGTTTAAATAACACGTACTTTTGATTGTCGTGATACTTCAATATTTATCGTCATTTTAAAATTTCGTATGACTTCATAACTGAGTTTAAACAAGACTTATTGAAAATAGTAGGTTACATGTAATCAGGTTATATATGTATTTATGTTTTAGCGAATTTTCAAAGAAAATTAAGCTATTGCAATGGCTTCAAAATTTTTGAAAAATTTTTTCATGGAAATCCGTTTCAGGCCATTCTGAATCGATCCCTAAATTTTAACACTATTTTTTATTAATTTATTTATTATAATGTTAACGGGAAGATCTCCCATAAATAACATAGTAAAAAAAAAGCAAAAAAACAGAAGAACACAGAAATTACTAAACAAACAGCATATAAATCAACTACAAATAAATTACAGGTATCTTTAAAATAACAAATTCAGAAAATTATAATCATAAATATATAAAAATACTTAGAAGATCAACAAATAAAATTAACATTTGTGTTTTTAAAATTTAAACTTTTTTTAAATGAAAAAAGAGACATGTTGAAGGGGTCGATATCTTCGAGGAAATCATTAAATATTGACATGGCCTGCGACATAGTGCTGGATTGTCCATAATTCGTGCGGTGATAGTTGACATGAAATATATGCTTATTCCTGGTAAAGTGAGGAGGGACTCTAAAATTACACTTTTCAAGTAATAATGGTACATCATATATTCCTGTAATGAGTTTAAAAACAAAGATAACCAGTGCTTCCATTCTTCTTTCTGCTAAGGATTTCATTTCCAATTTTGCTAGTCTCTCGTGATATGAGAGGGGAGACGAACCATTATTCTTGAAGTTTAATAGATAGTTCGTAAATCTTCTTAAGACCCTTTCAACTGATAAAATTTGCTTTTTATTAGTAGGTGCCCACACA
>KZ651393.1:149651-162218 GCA_001010745.2 Gerris buenoi
AAAAAAAAAAAAAAAAGAATATTGAAAAATAATAGCATGAAGGTATTATTAATTGTCTGTGCCGCTAATGACCCAAGTGCAGTCGAAGCGGGGGGAAAAAAAAAAAAAAAAAAAAAAACGCAGATTTCTTTGAAAATTCGCTCATTAAGGTTTATTTTTATATTTCGCTGATTAAGGTCGCTCAGTTAGGTTTATTCCAACACTTCAAACTAGTTTGAAACTGTCCGACGCATGTGCATAAGCAACAGGAGTTCAATTTTTGTCAATGCGCACGTGTCGGACAGTTTCAAACTAGTTTGAAACTGTCTGATGCATGTGCATAAGCAACAGGAGTTCAATTTTTGTCAATGCGCACACGTCGGACAGTTTCAAACTAGTTTGAAGTGTGGTTGGAACAAACCTATTATAATAGTTATTAGTTATAGATAGTTATTATAGAAATCTAAGAAAACATAGTTGGAATTGATGAGTTGATTGATAGTTGAATTGCTCATTTAATATAAGATGTTATAAACCTTTTTATGGTTTTTAAAAGTCATTGTTCAAATTAAAGGTATAAACATTTGTAAATTAAGTTATTAATACCTAAATAAATACATAAATCGAAATCTTAGTTTTTATTTGTGTTGATTTTATCCCTTCTAGAGGAAAAATCTTGTACGTACCATGGGAGCAAAACGTTATAGTACCCTCGCTATAATTAACTCCCTCGGCTACGCCTCGGGATTCAGACAGTATGGTTCCCTCGGCTGCGCCTCAGGAACCAACCAAAACGCTCAGGGTGAAATGACTTTGTTTCCTGCCTTGGTGCGTAAATAACTATTCCTCGCCTCAATGACAAAGAGCAGAAATTAACCTGGTCAGCATTATTTCCACTAGTTTATACTTAAACCAGATATCGAAGAGCACACAGCCCCTCAAGAAGAAAAACCAAACTCTTTAAATCGATGCATATCAATTTAACCCTGGTGGTCACACCGGTGTTGAAGATGTTAAATCTTTTTTTAAAAATCTTAATCTGATAAATAGCCTCGTATCGTTGAAATTTTCATTTACATTGACTTTTTTTAAAAACAAAAAACATCAGCACCAAGGGGTTATACCACTTTGATTTCAAGATGACTTTTTTTTAAAAAATTGATGTAAGGAAATGCAGTATGAATACTAACCAAGTCTGAGGAGGTGGTTTCCCAGTTGATGATCTCGTCGGCCTGGTCCTCTATGAGGCGGCGCGGAGCGGTGCCCAGCAGGTCAGTGTCAGAGGCAACTGTTCCTGTAGGAACGAGAGCTAGGGGACGAGACAGAAACAAGTGGATGTCCAACATGTAGCAGGTCTCGTCCTTGGCCACCAGACTGATGGCCCACCCCTTCCGCCCCGCTCGAGCGCAACGCCCTGCCAACACAACATATATACATATTTTACTCCGATAAATGTAGTACATAATAATACCGATACACATTTTCATGGGAATCACCCTGTATATGGGGGATAAATCTCGTGTAGGTGTTAAGTTCAAGCGAAAACCAAACTTAACCCTCTATTATTTATTGTACCATTTAATATCGTAATATGACTGTTACGGAAGATTATTTTCTCACAACACGATGTTGGAAAAATACTTATTTTGACGGATTTTATCGGAGAGTTGGATCGACAGGTTCAATGTGAGCTCGATGAATCGTAATGAAATCGTACCACACTGTGAGTAGAGCGTCTGAAAGAATTTGTCCTGACCCCTTGGTCCTCCTGTCCCAGACACCTTGCCCCCCCCCCCTTACCTCCCCCTCGTGCCAATCTTTGTTTTTCAAATTTTTGAGGCACTCCCACACCTTACCTCTCTTACGTCACACACTTTTAATTATACAAGTATCGCCATCTTTCCCCAGGTCCAGTTTAAATTTCAAATAACCTTGCTGAGCCGGTGTTTACAGAAAAAAAACATTATTTTAAACTTCTTGAAACTTCATATACTAGCTGAAGTAAAAAAAAAAAATTATTTTTATTAAATATGAATTATAAACGACTGTACTAAACTATACGATGTTAACTACTTATACATGGCGATACTTATAAAGAGACAAAATTAAAAGATATACTATGCTCTCTACATGAACTTGGCAGAGTTATGGAAATTAATTTATTTATTTATTTAATTTATAATGTTTTATAAGTATACACAATCTTTTATATAATCGAGTAGTGTCCCGACGACGGACGACGGTGACTCACCTCAAAATGATTTATAACGTTAAAAATTGATGCGCCATAAGCTAGGTTTGAACCAGTGACCTCCAGCACATAAAGCTATCACTCTACCGCTGAGCCATCCCACTGTAATGAATCTGCTTGCGTAAAACTTACTATTTAAACAGCAAATATTTAGGTACTTAATACTTATTTAAATATTTTAATTAGAACTAATTATCTCTCATCTCTCTTTTTTCAACCATATTTATTCTGCCCTTTGCCCCGGGCTTAATAATAATAATAATAAACATGTTTATTTGCTGCAGTATACATCATTTCGTACGTATAGTAAGGATGAATTGTAAGAGCTTTTTTGATATATTTTTTTAAACTCTTCTAATGGTAACTCTTGAATCATGGTCATCATGGTTTTAATTTATTAAACAAATGAATTAATTTATGAATTAATGAATAATAAATAAAAAGATTGACGACTGTCATTATGCCAAGTCTTTTAAATGAAGATTTGCAATATGATGCTGGTTTTGCTCCGGTTATTCTCCTAATTATTTTCTTCTGATAATGAGTAAGGCTTTAAGATTTACGTGCCCCCAGACAACAATGGCATAACTTATTCTACTCTGTACAAGGGATTTGTACACAAGTAAATAAATATTTTATTCCAAAAGTAGTAAAAAATAACAAGGAACGTGTCAATATCAATAACATTAAAATAACTAGTAGGTATTAATAACTATCATAACAATAAAACAAATTATTAAAAAATTCTTTTATACTATAAAAGGCTTTATCAGTTAGTTTACACATTTTTTAAAATGTTCATAGGGTAACTGTTGTGTCTCTATTTTTAAATTATTGAACAATTTTATACCCAAGATTGAGTGTCCAACTTCAGATTTTTTATAATGTATAATGTATTATACAGAATTTTGTATAATGTAGTTTGTATGGGGTTGTCGACAACTTTTTTTGCCCACAATTTCCAGCTCGAAATCTCCCCAATAATAGGGAAATTAATAAAAAATTAAAAATATGAGAAATAGATTCGATTTGATTTAAAATTTGTATGCATGCGTTATTTAATATATTTAATATTAGGAACTCGGAAAAAATTAATAATTGAACATATTTATACACATGTGTACTTTTGGTACAAACGGTACCTAATGTGTTATTTTAACTTGAGATTTTATGTTGTGAGAAACAATGTGTTATTAGTAATGATTTTATTAAGTANTTTAATATTAGGAACTCGGAAAAAATTAATAATTGAACATATTTATACACATGTGTACTTTTGGTACAAACGGTACCTAATGTGTTATTTTAACTTGAGATTTTATGTTGTGAGAAACAATGTGTTATTAGTAATGATTTTATTTAATAAGCTTTATATAGCCATTCAGTGAATTTAATTTGTTTTAATATAATGTTAGTAATACAAGGTACATGGGTACAATAATCGAAATGCTCGAAATATATCATATTATATATAATTTTACAGGGCTTGAAAAGTACTTTCATTGTTGATATGTACACTTTTTCAAAATTTTACTTTTTAAGGGGTGTAAAGCATAAAAAACCGTTAATTTATCTGTTTTTCCGAATTGGTTTATTAGGTTATAATTTAAATGGAAAACTAATTAATCATTTTTTACTGCTCTTATCGAGACCTTTACAACGATACCAATTTTGATAATATTCGATGAATGAATAAACCACTGCAGCTTCACAGCAGTGTAAGGATTTTCTATTACAAAAAGCTCCAGCCTCCAACCGAAGAAAGAGAAAAAAGAAACAACTAAAGCCAAGGTCGGAAGCACTCTTCATTAAACCATTCATTGAACCCTAGTCGGGCATGTACCAGGAACGGGAGCCTGCTCTGTGTTTAGACAAGCTCTTGAGAAGGCTAAATCCCGAAGACCACCATGAGGATACTACAAGGTAATCTCCACCGCAGCAGCACTGCAGATGATCTTCTAAAGCAACTCAGACTGGAACTGAAAGTTGATCTAGTGATCATAAGTGAGCAGTACCGGGACAAGAATGAACCAGGGTGGTTTTCCGACACTCTGGGCACAGCAGCCATTTGGGTCCCGGATCTTAGCAAAGTGACTGTCGACAGGCATGGATCCGGCAGAGGCTTCGTCTGGGTAAGCAGCAATCGAGTCACCTATGTGAGCTGCTACCTCACCCCAAATGACAATGTGCAGGACTTCCAGGAGAAGCTGAATGACCTGGAAGACTTTATAAGAGAAAGAGGAGGGGCATATGTGGTGGCTGGAGACTTAAATGCAAAAGCCCTTGAGTAGGGTATGACTTCAACAAACTCTAGAGGAAAGAAAATCCTAGAGTTGGCAGCAAGGGTAGAGCTGATGGTGATGAACCAAGGAAACACATCAACCTTTAGGCGACCTGGCTATAGTGAGACAATACCAGACATCACACTGGCATCGGAGTCTATAGCAGCTTCTATAGAAGGATGGAGGGTGATTGAAGATTATACCGGCAGCGACCACCAGTATATAGTCTACAGAATGAGGAGAGATGAAACCAGAAACGCTACCAACCGCAGACAGGAACCCAGGTGGAATGTGGATAAGCTAAATCTAGAAGCACTAACAGCTACAATACACAGAGGAAAGGACGCTATTCTAAAAAAAATAGACTCTGCAGGGAATGTTGTCGATGCAACAATGCGACTCATACGTCAAGCATGTGACGAGTCCATGCCACGCAAAAGGATACTAGGTGGTCGGAAAAAACCTGTGTATTGGTGGACTGAGGATATAAGGAGTGCCAGGGCAAAATGCCTACAACTGAGGCGGAAAGCCACCAGGGCTAGAAAAAGAAACAGGAATGGTGCACCAACAGAGACCTCGGCATTTAAAATAGCTAAAAAGGAGCTCCAACACGCTATCAGTCGAAGCAAGCACAGTAAATGGGAAGCCCTTCGTAAGGATATTGACAGTGACCCCTGGGGACTGGGCTACAAGCTGGTATTGCGCAAGCTAGGTTCCAAATCCGCCACCCCTAAGCTGAAAGCTGCAGAGATGAGGAATATTGTGGAAACACTTTTTCCGTCACACCCAGTAAGGGAGCTGGATAAAAACCTCAACATCACAAGTGATTACCTGGATTTCAGTGAAGAGGAGCTTAAAGCATCGACCAGGTCAATGCAGAATAAGAAGGCCCCAGGTCCAGACAGCATCCCAGCAGAAACAATGAAGGCAGTTGCAAGCGCATGTCCCAGCTTACTCCTCAATATGTATAACAGATGCCTTAGAGAGGGTACCTTCCCAAGAAAGTGGAAAGTACAGTGCTTTGTACTTATAAGCAAGGGAAAGGGCGACCTGGATTCCCCGTCAGCATATAGACCACTGCGCATGTTAGACACGGCAGGAAAATTACTAGAGAAACTCCTAAAGCCACGACTAAATGCTGCGATCAAAGAAGCTGGGGATTTATCAGAAAAACAGCATGGATTCAGAAGAGGACGATCCACAATCGGTGCAATCGAAGAAGTGGTCCAAACAGTAAAAGCTGCCGACTCCAGGAAAGTCGTTGTATTAGCTACACTGGATGTAAAAAATGCCTTTAACTCATCCAGATGGACCGACATGCTGGAGGTATTGGAGACAGTTTCCAGAGTCCCAAAGTATTTATTAAGGATGGTACAAAGCTACCTGAAGGATAGGGAGCTACTGTACGACACCACAGAAGGAGTTCGCCGGAAGACCATAACAGCAGGAGCTGCGCAGGGATCCATCTTAGGTCCAGATCTCTGGAATGTTTTATATGATGGTATCCTGCGCATCGCAATGCCTGAAAACACATTTCTGGTAGGCTATGCGGATGACATAGTAGCAGTAATTGTAGCAAGAGAGGTCGAAGCAGCACAAAGAAAGCTTAATCAAGTTATGAGAAGAGTGTGCCCATGGATGGTGGAGCATGGCCTAAGTCTAGCAACTGAGAAAACGGAGATAGTCCTGCTGACAAGACGTCGAATACCAACCATCATCAACATGTTAGTGGGGGCAGAGACTGTCGAGACAAAGACGCAGTGAAATACCTAGGCATAAGACTAGACACTAAGCTCACTTTCTGGGAACAGATCAAGTGCGCTTCGGATAAAGCCTCAAAAGTTACTACCACCTTGAGTCGACTAATGGCTAACACAGGAGGACTAACAGCGAGCAGGAGGCGACTCCTCATGGGGGTCACGCACTCTATCCTCTTATACGGATGTGAGATATGGGCTGACTCCCTAAGGAAAGAAAAATATAGGAAAAAGATGGCTTCCGTACAAAGAAGAGGAGCACTTAGAGTGGCAAGCTCATATGGCACGGTGTCAGAACAGGCCGTAACGGTCATAGCAGGAGTGATCCCTATCGACCTCTTGGCATCGGAGAGGAAACGCATCCATGAACGGAGAGCGCAAATTGAAGAAGCCAGACGAGAAGAGCGAAACCTCACCATGCAGAAATGGAAAGAACGATGGAATAGAGAAAGCAGAGGAAGATGGACTAAGAGGTTGATAGGGACCTAGCAGAGTGGACCAGTCGTAGGTTTGGGGATATTAACTACTACCTGACACAGTTCCTATATGGCCATGGAAATTTCCAAGCCTACCTCCATAGGATGGGTAAGAAAGAAAGCCCGGCATGCCCCTATGGTGCCCTATGGATCGTTGACTCTGACAACGATGACGTACACCACACCTTCTTTGTTTGCTCAAGATGGACTGCAGAGAGAAGGAGACTGGAGGAAGAGATTGGTCGGATAACTCCCGAGGACGTGATAAGAAATATGCTCAGTAGCCAGGAACGATGGCGAAACGTAGAGACCTTCGTCGAAGAAATTCTGAGAATGAAAAAAGCAGAAGAGGAAATTGTCTCCTAAGGAAAAAAAAAAAAAGAAGAAAGAATTGTGATAAATAATTAGTACATGAGGAAATAAAACAAGAAGATAAGCCCACAGAGCTCAATACGAGGCCTCCACTCTGATGTAATGTGAAAGCGGTTCCGGAGTGGACTTCAAGGCCTCAATGGGAGGGGTTTTTAGTGAGTAAGAGTCTTACACACCAGGGGGCTACCGTAAGTCCTTCTGACGGTGCATGCACAATTTTTCCCCCTTCCAACAAAAAAAAAGAAGATTTTATATTCAATAGACTGCTGCACGGCAGCAGTGTTTTGATTTTTTTTGGTTCTGTGTATTGTTGGTTTAGTTAGTCTAATTGTAGCTGTTATTCTTGGCGACAATATATTCTTCCATATCCTCAAATTACATAACAAAATAAACAGGTCAAGTGTGTGGTGCTAGTCAGCACACAGCGAGGGTCCGAAGGCAACACTGTATAGTTTAAGTAGTGCCCTATTGATGGTGTTTTTTATAATACTAAAAAGCTTACTTTAAACTATCCTATGGGTCTGATATTCTCAAATCACATAAACAAACTTCTGATGAAGTATTTTTTTTGCCATTGAACCGGAAAACAGCCATATAAATACATCCAAAAATACCATAATAATTTTTTTTCTCGAAATTTCCAAAAAGTGGTATCTTTACTTTTGGTCGAAGAATGTTCAGAAATTTTTTCAGATTTTTTGAACTTCACATAAGCGAGATAGAAGAGGGGGACACGTTCCACACTCACTTCAAACGTGCCTACACTCGCCCTATCAAAGTTATAATCAAATAATTATATATTTTTGTAATCAGCTTGACGTACCCTTTAATATGATACCCCTCACGATGTCGAAAATAAATTTAAAAAATTTAACCCAGTTTTTTTACTAAATTTGTCTAAATTTTTTTAAAAATATTTTTTTTAAGTCGCTATATTTTTAACATGTGTGAGTAGGTACAATATATATACATGCCAAATTTCAAAGTCATCGGACGAAAGGTGTAGCCGTAAGAGCATGCGACGGACGGACGGACAGACAGACCTAGCCTGAAAATATAAGGGTCCTTGGCTTTTGCCTACCGACCCTAAAAATGATACAAATAATAATTTTTAATAAAAAATAATTTTTTTTCGTGGTTTCATAACTTTGTAGAGAACCTAGCTTAAACTCGGCGGACTTCAGGACAAACTTGCTTATTTACTAATGTTTCGATCAATATTAATATTATTACCCATTCAATGGACGGAATTTTTCTAAACTTCGCTGAAAGTAAAAAAGAAACGTATTTATTGTTGCTATTGTTGACTTACAGGTGAGAATTAAAAACATATTAAAAGAAGCAAGATTGGTTTAGTTTTCTCACCTACATGTCAAAAATAACAACAATAAACATGTTTCTCTTTTACTTTTAGCGAAGTTTACTAAAAATTACGCCTAATGAATGGGTAATAATATTAATATTGATCAAAGCGTTAGTAAATAAGGAAGTTTTTCCTGAAGTCCGCCGAGTTTAAGCTAGGTTCTCTACAAAGTTATGGAACCACAAAAAAAAATTATTTTTTATTTTTTTATTAAAAATTATTATTTGTATAATTTTTTGTTATGTAATTTGAGGGTATGGAAATTAATATTATATTTTTCTTGTAAGGAATTTTGTCAGCTTTACCACGAAACCAAAACTTTTGTTCTATCTTTTATATTCTTGGAGCAATAAGTGTTTTTTTGAGCAAAGGTATGCGATCTTAAAAATTCACAAAAATTGACCTTGTGGGAAAACGGTTGGGAATAGACCCATGGTTTATACGATGTTTATTGTAACCAATGATGTATAGAATCTCCCTATGTATTTATATCTCCCTATTATTTATTGAATTAAGTTTTGTTACAATATTATCTATAATCTCTTTTCTCTTGTCGGTTCTTTTATATGTTCCTCCATACCAAAGCTTTTAAATAAAATATTCAAATCTGAGACATCTTTGTTCTTTTTATTTAACCAATTAATATTAAAATCTGCTGCAATTATGATCTCCGGGTTGTTTTTAACTTTGGTTACTTGTTCTAAGGTAAGATCTAATTGTTGGTAAAAAGATCTGTAAGTCACAATCAGGTGTTTGGTAAGCAACTATAAGAATAATATTTTTTTCCACAAGATGAATAGCAGATAATTCACAGTCAGTTTTTCAACTGAAAGTTTGGTCACATTACAAAGATTTTTAAATTTTATGTTGTTATTTAAGAGGATGGAAGTTCCACAATGTGTAAATTTGTTTCTATAGAATGCTGATGCTGTTGTAAAATGTTCCGGTACATATAATCCTTCTTGACTTTTTTCTAACCAGTGTTCAGTTATAAGTATCAAGTCTAGGAAATGCTCTTTACATAATATCTCGATTTCATTAATTTTATTCCTAATACTTTGAGCGTTCAAATAGAGTCCGTTTTATTTATTACCTTGTTTAACAAATCCAGTGGTACTTAATACTTTCAGAGGTACTTAACGGCTAGTAATGATATAAAATAAAAATGTATCCAATATTGAGAAAATTGACCATCATGATGAGTCGATATTTAAAAGTATAATTGTAAAAGAGAGTCGTAGTGTGGGACCTACCCTGCATTCTTACTATTCACACACACACACACACTCCGGACATCACCTTTTCAGCAATTATAAAATGTATCACTTCACAACACAAACAATTCTGCCAGAAGCAAGTTAAAATTTTACACACCTGTTTCAATTTAGACGGTGAATATGAAGATTAATTAAATCGAGCGTTGCGTGCCGACACTTGGGTGGATAACATTTTCCCATGAACTCGTCCTTGGAATCGGTAAAATGAACATGTGTACCGAATTTCAACTAAATCGGTTTTGTGACGGTTGGTTTTATAATGGCCGTTTTATAAGTAATACAAAATAACACAATGAAAGCAGAATGAAATGCAAGTGAAGTAAGTAGCTATGTCGTACAGTATGTGGCTACGTCGAAGGCAATGATGTTTAGAACAGCTCTTATCTAGTGGTCAACAAGTCAAGTATGTATGTCTCTTGTTTCTTTCTGCCACTAATTTATAAATTAGTGAAAAGAAGAGGGTTATCATACGGACAGTGACATAGCATCTTCCATCTCAACTTGTTTCTCCTGGCCTCTAGCGGCTTTCTCTAGTACTAAGGACTACGTCACATAACAGTATTCGACAACATTTTTTTAAAAAAATATAGGCCCTTCTTCAAGGGACCCATTCGAATAATCAATACGAATTACATAAAAAGCCTTGGTTAAAGTGAGATAAATTTAAGTTGTTTTAGACTGTTCTATACAGTGAAAGAATAAACTCACCGACTCTGTGTACAAAGAGTTTGGGTTTTGCAGGGAAGTTATAGTTGATGACGTAGTCGATGCAAGGTATGTCGATGCCACGAGCGGCCAAGTCGGTGACGACCATCACTCGACACTGTCTGGTCTGGAACTTGGCAGCGTTTATCTTGCGAGCCGAAGCGTCCAGGTCCGAATATATGAACGTACTCTTGATTCCGGCGTGGCTTAGAAGCTGAACAAACCACAAACACAGGTAAAATAAACTTAAGTACACGACAGTAGAGTGAGTTTACCCACATCAAACAGATCACTTGGTTCGTTATAAAACTCCGATAGAAAATATTAAAAGAATACCGTACTTCAACAGTCCCCTGATGAAAATTATAGTGGTCATGCCGATCCCTATTAAATTTATTATTTTACCATTTTTTTTCAACAGGTGCGCAGAATTAAATAATTTAAATAAGTATAGTAGGTACCAGGAAGTAAGCATCTAACAGGAGGTCGCTCGGTTTTTACTTTTAGTACTAAATTTCGCCACTAAAGGTTTGACAAAGAAGTTATGGCAGAGCTAATGTTTGTTGTTTTTATGTCGTGTATAGTCAGATTAAATATTTATCTGATAAATATTTGTCACATAAAGATAAATATTTATTTATGCACCTAGAGAATAATGTAAGATATAATTTTCCACGAGGACTAAGTTGATTCCAGAGGCAAAGCCGAAGGAATCAAGGCAACTAAATCCCTCCATCTATCTCCATTCCCAAGGCGAAGCCGAGGGAGATAGTTATAACAAGGGAATAATACCGCATTATTCTTGAGCAATATACATATTTTATCTCCAGAAAAAGTGCTTTTAACTCCAGTAGGGATGAAAAGTTTATTTTAGGGCTAATTCATAGTTTTAATGTTGGTCTTATCATGCCCATTCTTAAAAACGGGGAAATAATGTAAAAACAGGATTATAAAATTAATTAATTATTTATTAATATTAATTATTTTTCATTTCACAAAAAAGCATTTTAAAAAAACATAATTTAAAAAGCCTAATAGAACCTAATTTAAAAACATAATTTAAAAAACCTAATTTAAAAACATAGTTTAAAAAACCTAATTTGAAAACATAATTTAAAAGCCTAATTTAAAAAAAGCCTGATTTAAAGAATCTAATTTAAAAAACAATTTAAAAAACCTAATTTAAAAGCCTAATTTAAAAAAGCCTGATTTAAAGAATTTAATTGAAAAAACAATTCAAAAAACCTAATTTAAAACTTAATGTTCTATGTTTAAAGCTTAATACATACACACTTTAATTTACAAGTATAAAAATATTTTTCATCTCTTGAAACTAGATAAATTATATACATATATTTATCTTATTTTTATTTCTTTCAAGGAGGTGGGAGCCATACTTGACAGTGTACCTCGGTCATTCTCTTCCACTCAGTTTTCTGGTTGGCCACTCTCATCCAGGTTGCCCCTCCGCATATCTTCCAGAATTCAGAGTCCCATCTTTTCCTTGGCTTTCCTTTCTTTCTTTTGTGGTCTCTAGGGCACCATACAAGGATTTTCTTGGTCCATCTATTATCCTGAGTGCGGGCTATATGGCCTGCCCATTGCCATTTTCTTCTTGTAATGACTCTTGCTATGTCCTCTAGTCCTGTACTTTTCTGAAGCCATTCTTTTCTCTTCCTGTCTCTTTTCCTTACATTAAGAATGCTTCTCTGCATAGATCTTACGACTATTCTTAATCTTTTTATTCGTTGGTTTGTTAGTGTCCAAGATTCCGAGCCGTACGTTAGGACTGGTAGGACTATACTTGTCCATAGTTTCCTCTTTTCTTCAATGTTTACAGAAGATCTGAATAGATTTCTGTATTTATTGAAGCTTGACCATGCCAGACCTATTCTTCGAGATATTTCCGCATCATCGTTATCATCATGAGTTAAAACTCTTCCTAGGTACGTAAAACTCCTCACTCCTTCTATTGCATCTCCATTAATTGTAACTTGTCCAGATGTATTTACAAACATGGCTTTGGTTTTGGGGATATTTATTTTTAGGCCTATATTTCTCACTTGTTGGATCAATTCGTCTATCATATTTTGAAGTCTCTGAGC
>KZ651393.1:192910-220420 GCA_001010745.2 Gerris buenoi
AGGGATATTACCTTTTCTGGGGATCTTTTTGAAGACAATCTAGGATCATTTTCCTGAAGGTCTTACCGTAGGCTCTATACTGATCTTTTTCTTCAGCACCTGTATCCAGTGAAGGAGGATCATTCTGAAGAGTTAACATTAGCACCTGAAACCAATAGTAAAACATGTTTTATGCTTTATTTTTAGTTAGAATTAACACCACTATCCTATTTACCATCCAATCAATAGCATTGAAGTCTAAGATTAACTAATGATAGATAATTGATAGATGAGAATATTAAAAGATTTAGTCTATTAAGTATAGAAAATGTCCCTATATGAGGAAGAAGATAGAATATCACTATAATATACAAGCAGTAGTGACAGGAATGGGAGAATTGGTTAGCAAATGTTAGAAGCGAGAGAAACGAGTTCTATAGCATTGTTCTCTCTTCTTCGTGGTTCATACTAAAGTTGTATTTGTAGACAGAAGTGGATTGGGTGATTCTGGGGCTGGCAGAAAGGACCTAAAGATTAGTCTGTTTGGTAGTTCTATTCTTCCTACTCGTTCTTTTCTACTTGGAGGGAAGGGAGGTGTTAAAACTGCATTAAACCCTACTGTTACATGGGTTCCTCACAACACTTGTAGTATTAGGTGTGAAATTAAGGGATCTAAACATATCAAAATACGTTAACCACTGAAAGATCTAAACTTTAACTATGTCTTCAACTATGAATGACTGGTCAACAATAGTTTGTGGGTTAGGAGTTGTGACTTTTGACAGCACTGGAAAATTGGGGTTGGGAACCAATTAGAGGTCAGGATTTTGAATTCTGGAATGTTGGGGCCAACTAGGCAAACAAAAATGTCACTGAAAAACTGACCACGCGGCCTAGTGACTTATTTCTTTTCCTCGTATAGGTTGACCAATCTGAGTGTCAAAAGTCACAACACCTAAAAAACCCTAACTGTTAAAACTTGTTTTCTTCTTTTTTTTTGGCTGAATTCAGGCTTTAATAACCTATGAAAAATGCTTTATTCTCCAAGTCAGCAAGCATTGATAAATTCCGGTAGGTATGGTCTAGCCAGGGGTAACTTTCAACTTTGGAATAGTGTTACGGTTTTAAGTTTATGTTAAACTTGTAAGAACTGTTTATGATTTATGTTGTGTATTTAGGCACTGTTTATGAACGAACCAGCAAATGACTAGGTGACGATTGTTGGCCTAGAACAGAGAACGGGTCTGTCTTAGTTGTAAAAAGATAAGTATTTTCTGTTTTGGTCCGACTTTCCATTGGAAACCTTGGGACGTACTGCCGGGACCATCAGGAATTTGGTCCCTAGGCCTGCCCTTCACCACTAACCATGGTAGCCGTGACATTAGCCGACCTGAATATAGTCATAGACACGGCTGTAGCGAGTTATTGTTAATCGCGGTGGATCATTTCATGTGTATAGTGGTCACACCTCAACACTGTCTAAGCTAAGTGCAGTCTTTGACTAGTTTAGAGTAGTCATATTGCTGGAGAGCAGTCCTGGACTGGAAGAAGTTAAGTCACCAGACTGTAATGGGTATACTGATGACATCCGACAAGACTTCTAGACTTCTCTCCCGTTAGCTATTAAGACAGATAGTGTGTAGTGACAGAGGGTAGTGTTTTCTATTTTCTTTTAAAATACGTATGTAGGCTGAAAAGTAATGCACACATGCTTGTAGAATGCAAACGAAATTATCTTTAAAAGTGCGCAATGTGGCATTTGGTAGAGGCACTCCCCCTCTATACGCATGTGCAATTTAAAGGCGTTAAGTTCATCCAGTGTAATTTTAGAAGCAAATTACGGAGACGTGTTCTAGTGCTATGTAAACGGGAGTTGAACTCAGTGGTGTTATTGAACTTTTTAAAAGCTGAAAAGTGACTCCTACTGAGATTTATCGCCGTTTAAAAGTTATTTATGGTGAGGATGCTGTTGATGGGCCCACTGTAAATCAATGGCTACTAAAATTTTGTGCTTGCGAGCCTGGAAAAGCCATACTTGTTGATGAACCACGCAGTAGACGTCCGATAACTGCAACAGACGCTAAACATCATAAACTTGTCGACGATTTGATTCAAAATGACTGGCTAATCACTCAACATAGTATCGCAAACCATATTGGAATATCTAAGGAACGTGTCGGCTTCTTTTTGTCAAATAATTTTGAATCAAATCGTCAACGAGTTTGCGATGTTTATCGGCTGTTTCAATGATTGGACGTCCACTGCGTGGTTATTCAACATTAATGGCTTTTCCTGGCTCTCAAGCACGAAATTTAGTACTCATTGATTTACAGTTGACCTATCAACAGCATCTTCACCATAAAAAAACCTTTAAAGAACGTATGAAAAAAGAGGGGGTGGATTCTCGCTAAAGTGCATCCCTTATCTAAGATTTCTCAGAAGAACCAACCTACCGCAAGTAATTTTATCAACGATGAAATTTTGTTGAATGAACTAACAATTATCAATTGATGTCCAAAATAAACTATTCAATAAAAAAAAATAATCTTGACTTAATTCAATTATCTCCTCCATTCAAGAACGTACGAATTAATCTAATTATAAAAACCATTGAAAACGTGATGTCACCAAACAAATACATGACCTTACACAATCATTACGTCACCAAAGGAACAGCTGATTCAAAACAAAAACATATACTATCTAAACTCGAATAAAATTTCAACCATGAAATTATTTTTTTACATTAATTAATTAAATTTAAAATTTATTTAAAATTAAATATGTAGCTAAACTGATATGCTACAATATACTTATATTTTTCAATGGAAAATTGGGAACGGTACTTTGTTTGTGAGAAAAGTTACTAGAGAATGGGTAAAGTGGGAGTGTGAGCTAGTACAGACTGTTGTATTTGTTTGCAGATGAGAGAGAGTTGCTGAGTGAGAAGGTGCCGGCAGGCCCGGCCCCGACGATGACCCCTCCTGCTACACCGGTGCTGACGCCCTCCCCTGACGAGGTGATGCACATCTACAAGGAAGGCAAGGTGGGGGGCAGCATGTTCACTAAGCTCCTGTTCTTCGGCATCATGTCAGCACTTGCCGTCACCATATCCGTTGTCGTCATGTCTTCTCCTACGAGGGATACAGCTGCTGAAACTTCTTCTCACGGTCAGTCCATAACTTTTTCAAATTTTTTCAACATTATCGAGAGTGTTACCGTCTGTTGGTAACACCTTGGATGGTAATATGATATTATCGGGAGATATCTCCCGACCTGTTGTAACAAGAGATATTAATTTGGTATTCATGTTAAACTTTTTGCCCCAAAACAGGGAAAATGTTGTGTCAACTTAACTATTCGAAATCGCTTAGACCAGCGACCAATTGCCAAACCGACATCAAATTTTTTTTATCTTTTGTAATATTTTGGTGGGGTGTCATATTAAAGGTATTGAAATCTTATCTATCTTATTCTATTCTTATCTATCTTATCTTATTTATTTATTGTTTTATTAGGGTGTCAGACCACCAGGTCATATACACCCAATAAATCTTATTTATTTCTCTTTGCAAGTAACATTTATTTGTTATTTTACAAACCGTGGGAAAGCAGGAACAGAGGAAACAGAAGAATGTCTCCTCTGTTTCTCCACTACTAAAGATTTTTTCCATTTTGAACGGATGCCGGCTTTGCCCACAATAATGTTTAATTAAATTAGATTCGTCATAGGTTCGATTAAAAGAAATTGTCGGTCTCTATTGACGTGTGTCGACTGACTGTTTGTTGTGATTTCAGAGGCCGAGGCTGTGGAACCTGGATGGTCGCTTGATTTAGGTTTGGGTCAATGGTCCCCCTTCTCATTCGGTAAGATTCGCTTTTGACCTCTGTAATTATCTATTATCTCACGTGTACATATTTCTTTAAATATCTATATCTTAATTTCACTTGAAAGTAAAACAAGCTCGAGTATTAATACCGAATACAGTTTCAGTTTCACGAATTTACCTCCGATTTTTTAAGAACGCATTGTCGGTGATTACGAGGGCTACCTGAGCCGTCGTGTGTTCTAAATTTTTGTTTTATTACGTTGACAATGTATTTGAATATATCCCTTTATAAGGTGCTGACGAAGGTCGTGAAGAAACTCATGCTGACAGCGTGGGTCACGGTGAAGAAACTACGAGTGACCATCACGAAGAAGAAGAACACGATGAGCACTCACACGAGGACCAGGACGAGGGGGGCATCATGTCTTGGCTCGGCTGGGGCGGTGCCTCGTCAGGGGAACACCCGGTCGCAGAGGAGCAACACTCGGAGGAGCAGCACACCGAGGAGGAACACCCCGAGGAGGGTCTGGGGTCCTGGTTCGGCTGGGGAGGAGCAGAGGAACCCGCTCCTCAAGAACACACTGAGGAGACTTCCGGCAGCTGGTTCGGCTGGGGCTCTACAGAGCCGGCTCAAGAAGAACAAGCGACGGAGCAACCTGTCGAACAACCCAGTGATGAAGTCGTGACTGAGCCCGGCCGCAAGTCGAAAAACAAGGATAAAGTAGAAGAACAACACGAAGAAGAGAAGGAGGTGGACCAAGAGGAACAAGACGACAAAGATAATGAAGAAGGGAATGCCGACGATGTCTCCCAGGAAGCCGATGAGCCCGATGAAGACGACGACGACGATGAACTGGCCACCTTCCTCAGGAGCTTAGATCTGGAGCCGAACGTGAAGAGAGACAGCAGGGTCCGCATCCAGCAGGACAGAGCGAGGGAACAGAGAGCCGAGGAAGAGAGGGAGGAGAGGGCTCGACAAGAACACCTCCGGGAAGTAAGAGCTCAGGAAGAAAGAGCACGTCAAGAGCGCCTTAGAGAAATCAAAGCTCGTGAAGACAAGGCACGTCAAGAGCGACTTCGTGAAATGAGACTTCGTGAAGAGAAGGCTCGTGAAGAAGAAGAAGCTCGTCTGGAAAGACTCGAACATGAACTAAGAGTTCGAGAAGAGAGAGCGGCGAGAGAGGAGAGAGCTCGAGAGGAGAGAGCTCGAGAGGAGAGAGCTCGAGAGGAGAGAGCTCGAGAGGAGAGAGCTCGACTAGAGGAGGAACTTGAGGAAGAAGATGAGGAGAACGAAGCTGGTGAGTTAAGTGTGGAAACCTCACAACCGATCTACTAATCACTCTCAGCTAACACTTGTTTTTTCTTTCTTTCTAATTATTAATAATATTAATCATTACATCTGTTTTTTTATAACTTAGATTGTTTGGTTTTTATTTTCAATAACTATGATTTTACACACTTGAGTTATACTTCCTCGTGTAGGTTTTGTATTTTATGTATGTATTCTTCAACTCTTATTTCAACTTTATCGACTTTTACTCAAGTTAAGTTAACTTCAGACGTATAAACATTACTGACAGACAGACAGGATGCGTAGTTGTAATTAGCTTACTGACGCTTGCTTCCATTATCCGTATTACTGTTATTACATTACTGACAGACAGACAGGATGCGTAGTTGTAATNCGTGTCATCAGCAAATTGGTATATTTGTGGAGCAGGTTTAATCCAATTTTTTATAACCGTCAAGTCATTTACAAAAATTAAGAATAATAGAGGGCAGAAGAATAATAGAGGGGTGCATGATATTTGCTCGCAGCTCATCTGCCGACGTCATATGGTCTTTTTCCAAGTTTAAAATTCTACTGAAAGACAAAAGAACTAATTTAACGCTGGATAATGTAGAACAACATATGATTGTTTTTTTTTTTTTTTTCGGAACTTCATTATATGGTTACTCCCCTTATTAAGAAAACACAGGGGAGTTACCATCCAAAGAAGATATACGGAGTATTCTTATAAAAACATAAGTGTAATATTCCTTTGACTAGAGGAGGAACTTGAGGAAGAAGATGAGGAGAACGAAGCTGGTGAGTTAAGTGTGGAAACCTCACAACCGATCTACTAATCACTCTCAGCTAACACTTGTTTTTTCTTTCTTTCTAATTATTAATAATATTAATCATTACATCTGTTTTTTTATAACTTAGATTGTTTGGTTTTTATTTTCAATAACTATGATTTTACACACTTGAGTTATACTTCCTCGTGTAGGTTTCGTATTTTATGTATGTATTCTTCAACTCTTATTTCAACTTTATCGACTTTTACTCAAGTTAAGTTAACTTCAGACGTATAAACATTACTGACAGACAGACAGGATGCGTAGTTGTAATTAGCTCACTGACGCTTGCTTCTATTATCCATATTACTGTTATTACATTACTGACAGACAGACAGGATGCGTAGTTGTAATTAGCTCACTGACGCTTGCTTCCATTATCCGTATTACTGTTATTACATTACTGACAGACAGACAGGATGCGTAGTTGTAATTAGCTCACTGACGCTTGCTTCCATTATCCGTATTACTGTTATTACATTACTGACAGACAGACAGGATGCGTAGTTGTAATTAGCTCACTGACGCTTGCTTCCATTATCCGTATTACTGTTATTACATTACTGACAGACAGACAGGATGCGTAGTTGTAATTAGCTCACTGACGCTTGCTTCCATTATCCGTATTACTGTTATTACATTACTGACAGACAGACAGGATGCGTAGTTGTAATTAGCTCACTGACGCTTGCTTCCATTATCCGTATTACTGTTATTACATTACTGACAGACAGACAGGATGCNTTTCAACGGAATTATCCGTTTTGGGTGTTTTTAAGACCTCCTGAGTGGTTTTCAGCATGACGTCTGTATGTATGTCCTTACAGTCCTTGCCTGTAGTGGGGCCACCTGGAAAATATTAATTTTATTGTTATTATCATTAGTATTTCGTAGAAAAAAACCTAATACTAAGTCAGCATTTTTTATTTTAATAAGATTTGGTACATTTACACATTTTTATATGTTAAAATTAATTATTTAAAAAAACCCAATAAAACCCCAAAAAACCCAATAAAACCCGGGTTTTATTAATAAACCCAGGTGGGTTGGGCTTTTTCCAAAAAACCTGGGTTTTTTCCAACCCTGCATGTTATACATCAATTTAAAGGTCTTGAAGTGTTGGAAAAGAATATGCAACTGCAACTATTAAAATAACACACGTAATATTTTCAAGATGGCGGCCAATATGGTGGGTGACTAAAAAAAGTTTATATTTACCATGGCATGTTATACATCAATTTAAAGGTCTTGAAGTGTAGGAAAAGAATATGCAACTATTACACTTAATAATTAAACTTAATCGTACAGAAACCGGCGATTATAGCTTCACGTACGTACGTGAAGCGCGCCTTACTTGTTTTCACGTTAAGTTTCTCTAAGGGGATAGAAATTTATGAAACATTTCTGAATGGTTCTCAGTAACACTTATTGGTTATGATGAAATCTTAAACTATTAACTGCCTTAATTATTTAGTTTTTTTTTTGGTATTAAGTTTCTCTAAGGGGGTAGAAATTTATGAAACATTTCTGAATGGTTCTCAGTAACACTTATTGGTAATGATGAAATCTTAAACTATTAACTGCCTTAANGCAGTGGACAAAGTTTAACCACTGGACGAGAGAAAATTCCCTTAGCTGTTTTCACATCAACTACTCGGACGATTTTATCACTACCAGGATAAAGCTTAACTATGCGTCCCAACTGCCAGGTAAGAGGGGGAAGGTTATCCTCTTTTATAACCACAAGCGTGCCCAGTTCAACATTGCATGATTTCTTGGACCACTTCGATCGATTCTGGAGTGTGTGCAAATATTCCGATCTCCATCGCCTCCAGAACGCTTTTACAATACGCTGCAACAAATCCCAGCGTCGATGAAGAGGTTCTCCGAGGGGTTCACCGATTACCTGTTGTACATTGCTGACGGGCCCTTGGAAGAGAAAGTGACTTGGCGTAATGGCGGATAAATCCTCTGGATTGTTGCTCAAAGGAACGAGAGGTCGAGAGTTAAGAGTCGCTTCAATTTGAGTAAGGACGGTATAGAACTCCTCAAAAGTCAGAACCTGTTCCCCTACCGCAGTGGCAAGATGACGTTTAACTGACTGAATACCACGCTCCCAACTACCTCCCATGTGTGGACTCAAGGGTGGATTCAGTTTCCAAGCGATTCCTTTACCAGCCAGTTCTCTTTCCACTAGGGAATTGTAATTTTGAGACGAGACGAAACGATGATGATCTTCAAGCCTTCTCTTAGCGCCTATAAAGTTTGTCCCGCAATCACTGAGTATTTCTGAAACAGGACCTCGACGAGCTACGAATCTACGCAGGGCTGCGAGAAAAGCATCAGTAGTAAGCTCCGAGGCAAGCTCTAGGTGAAGGGCTCGCGTGGCTAAGCAAATAAACAAACAAAGGTAAGCCTTTCCAATTTTGGCATTACGTAAACCACTGAGCTTAACATGGAATGGACCACCACAGTCCACTCCTGACACACTGAAAGCCTTCAGCTCTTGAAGACGACAAGTTGGAAGGTCTCCCATAGTTGGTTGGCTTTCCGCGGACCACCCACCTGGAACAGTCCTGCGGACCACAGGTTGAGAATCACTGCTCTAGATGATTGTCATTTACGTGAAGTCAATAAATTTGGAACTATATTTTTCACTAACATTATATATTATACAACAATAGCAATTACATTATCAACATTACATATGATTCAACAGAAAATTTAAAAACGTAGTATATAATAAGTTCTTTTTATCTTGAAGATATTTAATTGTTAAGTGCTGGACAACAAATGATAGGAAATATTTTACAAGAAAACTTGACAGTTGAATATATATATATATATATATGTGTGTGTGTGTGTGTGTGTGTGTGTGTGTGTTTTAATGTTATGATTCATTTATCAGTGTTAATTGATTCGTACGGAATTAAAAAATATAATGATTGTTTTAAATCAATATTTTATAATACTTTTGCAATGCTGTGATTAGGTTATCATCAGCAACAAATATAAGACGTAAAATACGTTTTAAGAAATATTTAATTAACTTTACAAAAACACCTGAGTGATAAAATTAGCCAAGTCTCGCGTAATACGTAGTGAGATCATTGTTTTCACCAAATCACCCCTTGTCAAAGTAAATTCTGCTAGGTCTTTAGTTTTTCTGTCCTCTCTATTATCTATCCCTCACAAACGTAAAGTTAACTTCTAGTAATATTTACTACTTAATTAAATAAGAAATTAAAGGTGTGCAAAGTATGGTCTATTGACAAAGTCCTTAAGTAGTTTAATTAGACGTTAATGTGATACAGTCTAGCGTTATCTATTGCTGGCCTCGTAAGAATAAAGAAGCTTAAGTAAATTTTGATAACGTAATTGTCATTAAAGTAAAATGCATATTAGTTTAGTATAAATACACAATACACGGTAAGTGGTACTAATATGCTTTCTTATATTTTATTAATGGATATATGTATTAGTTTTGTTGGCTTAACATAGTGAGATCTATACTTAAACGTTTCTTCTCCAGACTTGAACGTTTGGCATTTCTTCTGCAAATGTTTTTTTCGCAATTTCGCTCTTCAAATTTGGGATTTTGGTCCTTACATCGACGTGTGCATATATATTTTCTTTTTTACTTTTTTTGGACGCGAGGTCTGCTGTTCACAGAACTACTAGTTTAGAATGTGCCACAGCAGGTAGTAACAGTAGTATAGACAGACATAGACTGTTATGGCACCTATTTTAGGCTAAGTATTTCAACTTGGCACTTAGGCATTTCGTCAGTGTTTTTGTTACACAACACAGGCATTCTATTTGCTGATTCTTTGGGAATACGGGAGTAAAATAATGAATAGCCATACTGAATGTGGCCTATATCAAAAGGCCTTGGATTTTAAAAATAAGTATGGTCATTTTGAATTTAAAAAAAAAATATTTTTTTTTTATTTTTCATAAAATTTGGCTGTCAGTGACACACACTTTCTCGTGTACTTGCACATAATTACTTGCCCANAAAAAACACAGGGGAGTAACCATCTAAAGAAGTACCTTTTTTTCAAAGTCGAAGCATTCTGCTAATTATTATTATTTATTATATATTGTAAATATAATTCCGTATTTATGAAATATTGAAATCTTTCTTTTGAACTGTTACCCTCCAAAATAACACTAAATTTTCGCTAATAAAGGCTTATTTTTCAGTAAAAATAAACTTCATACTTTTTTCTAAAACGTCATAAAACAACTGTTTTTCTAAAATAAAGGTCATAAAACAGGATAATAATAGTATAGAATAAAGGTCATAAAACAGGATAATAATAGTATAGAATAAAGGTCATGAAACAGGATAATAATAGTATAGAATAAAGGTCATGAAACAGGATAATAATAGTATAGAATAAAGGTCATGAAACGGAAAAATAAAAGTCATAAACATCCCGTCTCCGGTTATGACTTTTGACACCCAGATTGGCCAACCCTAATAAGGATAAAACAAAGGCCCCAGGCCTGCAGGGGGGGGGGAGTGACATTTTTGTTTGCTTATTCGGCCTGACCCTCTAGAATTCAAAATCCTGACCTCTCAATGACTCCCGACCCCCCAAAAAAATTGTGTGTGGGAAAGTTGAAAATTTCCCACGCACGATGTCAAAAGTGACAACTGATAATGTGCAAACTGTACTACGGTGACCCGACATTCGGTCGAATGTAGGAAGCTCACTTTAATAAGGTATTCGAGTAAGTTTTGTCTGAGTTTGTCGAAAAGCCTTTTTAACTTTGTTGTTTTGTAACAGTTCTGCACAGACATGTCGCAACAGTCAAAGAGCAACGCCACTAATAATTTAAAATTAAATTTAGTAGGCTTAGTAATTTAGTTCAAACTTAAACCTACTAAATTGTTTTGTATATATTTTTTTATTTAATTTATTTTTTGCACGTTTGTGTTTGACCGGGTATCGTTTATAATTTAATCGAATGTTGGATATTAGTAGATATCGGATTTCCTTGTTTTAAAGTAAACCTAAAGTCAACTTGGGATATCAAGTTCTCATTTGAATCGTTATATACGTATAGGTTTGCTTTTATTAAGGTTGAAGATAACGGGAATAATTTTGTTAGATTATAATGTAATATTTTATTTGGTGTAGGGGACGATGAAATGATAGCGATGGGAAGGAAGAAGTCAGTCGAAGTAGAAGAAGATGATGAACTGTTCCCGGAGGCTGCCGAGGCATTGCGACTAGAACAGACGTCGGCAGAGACCAGGGTAAACCACTACGTCAGTCTTACCTTTCATAACAATATCAACATTTATAGTATCCGATTTGAGCGTAAAATACATATATGGATATAAAATTTATTTTATATCAAAAATAAAAATTCGGATTGCTCAAAATTAATAAAATCGAAATCTAAATTAATAAAAGGACAAGGAATTAAATTAACTGACCGGCTAGTGGTTACTAAAAAATACTAAAAAAGAATTAATTTATTTATTTTTATTTTTTTTTTATTTTTCATAAAATTTCATTACGAGTGACACAAACTTTCTCGTGTACTTGCACATAATTACTTGCCCAAGTCCAGTGTTCTTTCAAGTTTTTCTTGCGTCCTATTTCATTCATATATTTTTTATCCTTTAAATTTGGTCGTTATTTTAATTATAAATATAAAAAAAATATATTTTTTTTTTATTTTTCATAAAATTTGGCTGTCAGTGACACAAACTTTCTCGTGTACTTGCACATAATTACTTGCCCAAGTCCAGTGTTCTTTCAAGTTTTCGTTGTTACACTTAATTATTATTAAATATTTTATAAAAATAACTTCTTCCCAAAGGGGAATCGAACACGACCTCTTAACGTCCGTGGTTTTCAGTAACTAGATTTTTTAATATTGTAATAGACTGTTTCTGACTGGAACTGTTTTCGAGCTATAATTTCTTTCCACACGGACGCTATCATTTGACTACCCTATCATCTCCTAGCCTTTTAAGATGCCCTTCCCATTTCAGACTGGCCCTCTTGGCCTAAATTACCAGATCTGGCTCTCCATACTCCATACCCATACATTCTGCTCTCATACAGTCTGTCTCACCCTTGTGAACTCTCTATTAGTTCCTAAACGCCATTCTCCATTGTCACAAAACAAAAAGCACCGAACATTCTTCTTAATAATTTCCGCTCCCACCTTCGTCTACGTGTCAGTGTCAGGGTCCAGGTCTCTACCATACAGACCACCGGTCTAACTACTGTTCAGATTTTCGGCTCGCTGATGCCTTGCTTTTAAAGATTCTTTGGAGGGCGGTGTAGCTCTTGTTTCCAGCAATCCATGCTTTTACTTCTACCTCCATTGAGTTTTCTTCTGTTATCATGGCTTCTAGATGCTTAAAGCTTCGACACCTTTCGCAGTTTTGGTTATTAATGGGTGATGCGTAAAGGTGAGCCCGCTCCATGATGTGTAGAATATACTACGAATATTCTACTCATCTAGGGCCCACTCATCTTTGTCTGCCGTAAATAGGAGTAGCCTTATTCTAGGGCTTGAGTATTCCGGATGATCGTAGCAACATATTCGGCATATGCGAGGTCCTGTCGAAGATAGTTCCTTCTTAGTTTCCAGGCAGCTGATACCTTCTAGAGCTAAATAGGAGCTGATATCATGCATTTAATAATATCTATATTTTACATAATATTAAATTTAATTAATTGTCAAGAATTATTAAAATGTCAATTTAATTTTTAATTCAAAAATGAATTAAATTAAAGTCTATTATTATTAAGTGTCTACTATGGTGTCTATTATTAAGTGTCTATTATGTCTATTATTATTAAGTGTCTATTATTATTAAGTGTCTATTATTATTAGTGTGTACTATTGTCTTAATTGTCTATTATTGAAAAGAGTAGACAATTCTTTATGTGCACGCACAATTTATTATTAAGAAGTTACATAATTTATAATTATATTGTTATCATATCAGTATAATTGTTAATCGGTCACTGCGTCCTCTAATATAATTGTTATTAAAATTAGTCCTTGTATAATTTTAAAAATATTAATGATACATCATTATTATTAAAATTAGTTCTTTTATTTTTGCTTCTAAAATAGTTATTTCTTAGATAGCTGATCATCACATTTTTATTATTCTCAAAAGCCATTATATACTACTTCACAATTTAATATTAAATTCCTTAATTTTCTCACTTATTCATGTATTTTAATATTTATTAATTGGCTCACGCACTAGTATGTAATGTAGACTGGTGCCACGGCCACGAAGTTTTCGTGTCTCAGCTTATCGTTGCCTGCAAAGATAGGTGTACGACCAATTTCAGAGTCTTGAAGTCCTAAAGCTTGATGAATGATAATTACTACGTTTCCACGTGTTAAAAAAAGGATTGAATCCTGATTTGGGATTTAACAAGTTAAGAGTTTCCAAGAGTGGTATTAAATCCGTATTCAATACGAAATAAAAAAAAAACAACTTTATTCTGGTTGCTTTTGAAAGGTTATAATTAATTTTGTAACTTTCACCTTTTATAACCATGATGTTTATTACGTATTTTGACAGATTTGACTACAATTCCCACAAAAATAAGCTAGCTGCTCCTACGCCCACGCTCTGCGCATGTCAGGATCGAGTTCAGGTGTTTCCATGTATCAATATCCAGATACGATCCCAGAATTCAGTGAATTGTATCGGGATCGGGATTGTACTAATCCGTTTTGAATCTAGGTTTCCATGGACACTTTGGATCCAAAAACTGTATTATACCCGTATTCAATCTGTATGTGTAAAGATCATGGAAATGTTGTAAATTTCCAGCAGTTCGGTTAATCTCGATGAACGTGGCCAATGAAGCATTTGATCAATCAAGTTAAGTTGTCTCCTTAATGCTCTGGAGGGAGTAGACTTGATATCATTAGTTTATTTAAATACACCTTTTTTCTTTTTATTTTCCTTCACATTATCTTTCCTTAAATCATTCTTTCTCATTCATATTTTTACTTATTTCATCTGTATTTAAGAAGACCGCTAAAGTTTGAAAGCCGAGTTTCCACAAATATGTGGAGACCTTTTTTTATTCTTATTATAATTATTTCTAATTATTTTGTTTCCTAAAAGAGATAAGATGGAGAAAGAGGTGCAATTGGAATTCATTTTAGAGGAGGAGGATAATCAGTCAATAGCCAGGAGGTTAAATAAAGGAAACTGCATCCAGGAGAGGAAATCTTGCTGCTTCTGGGCTTGCAGGTATATCGGACTCGCAGCCATCAGCTTTCTTTACTTTGGTGAGTTCAATAAAATATGTACTTATATGTTGTATTACTTACTAATACTTCACAATGGGAACATGATGTTTTTCTTTTATTTATTTTTTTTAATTTTAATATTACGTTACAAGTAATTCAAATTATCGCTGTAGCATGCCTTAGACTTTAGATAATACCTACATATTTAATTTTTCTATGTTGTATTAGGGATTGCTGTTATGTACGATTCTCCAGGAGCTCTTCAGACAGCTATAATGAAAGAATTATCTTATACGTTGTTCAGTTTCTCTCTTTTAGAAAAGATTGAAAATGACCTTAGAGAAGGGTCGAAACGTTTCTGAACAATTAAAAAATATATGAAAACTATAAGTTTTTGAGTATTTATTAAACACCTGAGGAAAAGAATCCGTCAAACAGAATTAACATATGATAACAATTAAAGAAGGTGTTAAGTTTAATAACGTCATTTCAACATATTTAATTTTTTTATGTTGTATTAGGGATTGCTGTTATGTACGATTCTCCAGGAGCTCTTCAGACAGCTATAATGAAAGAATTATCTTATACGTTGTTCAGTTTCTCTCAATTAATATCCAGTTATTCCTGGTGTAGTTTATTCTGTTTTCTTGGAGGTTACTTCGTTGACAGGTATAGAAAAAGTTAATTTTATTCATCCAGTATCATATTACAAAAAATACATCGTATATATATTATATACATAGATCCTATATATAATATTATTATGTTTAAGAGATTATTTATCTCAAGGAAACAATACTATATTATGTATTAATAATGCAATTATGGTTTACTCCTAGAAAGTGAATTTACATACTAGGATTATCCTCAAACCCCAAAATAGTTTTAGATGATTTTTTTTTTTTTTTTTTTTAAATGTGTCCGACTTTTTACTTTTCCTCACTAATAATAGTAGGAAAAGTATTGTTTTCACAAAACAAATTTTTTCGAGATAATCCGTTTAAGACCTCCTGAGTGGTTTTCAGCATGTATGTGTGTTATCATCGTAGCGCCCAAGGTATTTAACCTAGAGAGTTGAAACTTGGCAGAAAAATCAGTCCTAACCTGGGCAAAATTGCTTCACGAGCGATTGAAGTGGTTTTCAACTAAACTAACCTTGACAGTCTGTCTCACCCTTGTGAACTCTCTATTAGTTCCTAAACGCCATTCTCCATTGTCACAAAACAAAAAGCACCGAACATTCTTCTTAATAATTTCCGCTCCCACCTTCGTCTACGTGTCAGTGTCAGGGTCCAGGTCTCTACCATACAGACCTCCGGTCTAACTACTGTTCAGATTTTCGGCTCGCTGATGCCTTGCTTTTAAAGATTCTTTGGAGGGCGGTGTAGCTCTTGTTTCCAGCAATCCATGCTTTTACTTCTACCTCCATTGAGTTTTCTTCTGTTATCATGGCTTCTAGATGCTTAAAGCTTCGACACCTTTCGCAGTTTTGGTTATTAATGGGTGATGCGTAAAGGTGAGCCCGCTCCATGATGTGTAGAATATACTACGAATATTCTACTCATCTAGGGCCCACTCATCTTTGTCTGCCGTAAATAGGAGTAGCCTTATTCTAGGGCTTGAGTATTCCGGATGATCGTAGCAACATATTCGGCATATGCGAGGTCCTGTCGAAGATAGTTCCTTCTTAGTTTCCAGGCAGATACCTTCTAGAGCTAAATAGGAGCTGATATCATGCATTTAATAATATCTATATTTTACATAATATTAAATTTAATTAATTGTCAAGAATTATTAAAATGTCAATTTAATTTTTAATTCAAAAATGAATTAAATTAAAGTCTATTATTATTAAGTGTCTACTATGGTGTCTATTATTAAGTGTCTATTATGTCTATTATTATTAAGTGTCTATTATTATTAGTGTGTACTATTGTCTTAATTGTCTATTATTGAAAAGAGTAGACAATTCTTTATGTGCACGCACAATTTATTATTAAGAAGTTACATAATTTATAATTATATTGTTATCATATCAGTATAATTGTTAATCGGTCACTGCGTCCTCTAATATAATTGTTATTAAAATTAGTCCTTGTATAATTTTAAAAATATTAATGATACATCATTATTATTAAAATTAGTTCTTTTATTTTTGCTTCTAAAATAGTTATTTCTTAGATAGCTGATCATCACATTTTTATTATTCTCAAAAGCCATTATATACTACTTCACAATTTAATATTAAATTCCTTAATTTTCTCACTTATTCATGTATTTTAATATTTATTAATTGGCTCACGCACTAGTATGTAATGNTATCAGATATCGGCATACACCGCTCACTACGAGAAAAATTTCAGGAAATGAAGTTGTACTAAATTTAATTGGCTTTTATACAAGCACAAAACAAGCCCGCAGACATAATAGTTCTGTTGCAATCGTATAAAAATAAAACAAAAAACGGAAAAATTGTTTATTTTAAGAAATGAGCCTAAACCACTTCCAATAACAAGTTGTGATCATTTGACAACAATCACTCTCTCTATTGAAGTGCACAACAAGCCGTTTGGCGTGGATTCACTCACCATCTTTTAAAAGTTGTGGATTTCTAAGCAGTCTGACACGGAATTAACAGAGTATTGCAAATTCGAAGTTGCCAATTTCTCAACGAAGCATCTCCTTTCTTTCAATTATTGAAGAACGTTTTTAATAAGAAATAATTATATACATTTTGATATCTTTCATCAAATGCCCAAAATCTTGATGTTTACGCCAGTTTGTATGGAGAGAAGAATTATTATTTGTAAAGTTTTGTTTTCATTTAGATAAGGTCGATAGGGCACTGAGGTAATGTCTCATCGGCCATCTCGCTTCAGTTGGCTTTTAGACTTGGTCTCTGAAGGTCAGACTGCCGTTTTTGTAACCTTCCGTTTTTACGTTATTATTTTATGTGAAGTTATTATCTTTTATTCAGTAGCTCAGCAGTTCGGTGGTTAAACTTTTATTGCAAACGAAAGTGAATTTTTCCGCGATACGTAGGTACAGAAGACACCGGGGGCCCCCCACCTGCATCCACCAACCTGCGTACCGGCGTGTTGGACTTTCCCGTCAATCGGGGTAAGCGTTGTATGATTTTATTATTTGATTGAATTATTTCATTTGTACGTAAGTGGCGCGTACACTTGATATTATAAGTGGTTTTGGTCCATTTCTTAAAAAAATACAATTCTTTGTTTCTTTTACGGTTGCAACAGAGAACTACTTTATCTACATGCTTCATTTTGTGCTTGCATAAAAGCCAATTCAGTTTACTACAACTCCATTTCTTATGACTTTTCTCGTAGGTGAGAGGTTTTATGTCAACATTCGGCCCGAACGAGAGTAATAATACAAAATTTCAATTTTTTTTTGGAAAAAATAGATAATTTTTGAAGTGTCTTATCTCGAAAACTATTGGACGTACAGAGTTGCCGATGAACGTGAAGCCAATTATATTTACTACAACTTCATTCCGTATGACTTTTCACGTAGGGTAACAGTTTTACGCCGATATTCGCCCCGAAACGAGAGCAATTGTTTTTTGGGGGAAAAAATTCCAATTTTTGAAGTGCCATATCTCGGAACCTATTGGTCGTATAGTGCTCCGGTTGAGCTTATGCTGCTGGAAATTTACTGTACTTTTAAAATTGACATAACAACTAATACCGAACAGCCCATAGTGTACGAGTTAAATGGCAAAAACTGAATTAAGTCCGATTTTTTCTGTTTTTCACGTATTACGCAGGCTAGCACAGGTTTCTCGAAGCTGCAAACTTAGGATCACACTACCCTAACCGGTCCGAACAACATATAAAAAAATCAAAACCATATCACGCTTTGCGAATTTCGATATTTTTTATGCATATTTTGTCTAGCCTATAACTATAAGAAAAGTGAATTAATTTAAACTTATAACCTCACTCAACATTTATTTTTCTACATTGTTTGAATCATATAAAATAACATTTATTGGATGGCTGGGCTTTCATTACCTTTAATATAAAAAACGCCATTTTGAATTCGATTTTTAGGTGCTTTCCCATGATAGGATTTTGTCTGATTTTGGATATGTTACAAAGCAAGGTTAGTTTAGTTGAATACCACTGCAATCGCTCGTGAAGTAATTTTGCGCAGGTCAAATCGTATTTTCCCTAGACTAATTAAAATTCATTACATGAGAAAGTTTTCTCTTAGAAAATCGAAACGATTGTTTTACGAGGGATTGTATGATGTACTTTTGAATAAAATTAGACAAATAAATGTATAACATGAATACAATGTATTGTATAGTACTTTAATATAATTTACTGTGTTTTTTAATATTTTTTAGGGTTTCTGGTCTTAATTTAGGTCTGTGCGTATTCGCATCACTATTTTGTATCGGGAATATTCTTTACACAGCTGGAATTTTCTACAATAAGTTCTGGATTTTGATTATGGGCAGAATATTCTCCGGGTAAACAACTTTATGGTTATAATTACTCATATCCTTTAATGTTTAAATGTAAAATAATACATGTTTATTTAATTTAAGCTGTTTTCGACCTTTAAATGGTAATATTCATAGAAGAATAAGTCCTTTAATTAATAATTTAAGAGTTCTATTAATTGAGAAAATCAACATTATGTTGGAGACATAATCGTTGATTGTACATCGTAATATAAGTATTTCCTAAATATCAACTCGGGAGGATAAAGTTTTATAATTTCGTCTAGATTATGATTCTAGGCAGAGTATTCTGAGAGTAAACATTTTTTTTTTTTTTAATATAATAACTGTTGTATTTAAATGTTTAACCTAAAATAATTTAAAAGACATCAAAGTCTTTATGAAACATCATATGTTACATTAATAATTTAATAAGGATAAAGTCTAAATTATGTTGGAGACGAACTAAAATTGGAGATCCTTTAACGTATCTTATATAAGTTTCTTCTTTCATATAAGCTTAATAATTTATAACGCGTAATAATAACCTAACGCAACAAAGTATTTAAATGATTGGACTTCTTTCGCTGCACTAACACTGAATTTTCAAAAAGTTATTACTTAACGCAAAGAAAGAGTACAATAAAATTCGTAAACAAGCTGTTGCGGACTAAGAAATATAGTACTGGGCAAAATATTAGCCCTGATGACAGGGTAGAACATTTTTATAGGCTTCTAAATCCCTTATTAACAGTAGATGCAATCAGTTACGCCGAACCTATGATAAATAATTATATCTTAGATAAAGAAATAGAGCTTGATGGGGTGAGACAGAGTCTCGCGAAAATGAAAAACAATAGAGCCCCTGGAGCTGATGGCACACCTAGTGAGTACTATATAGGTATCTCAAAGTGAGTAGTAATATATGTATCTCAAAGAAATTCATGAATGTTTTGAAAAACCTGTATAAAAGCACAAAGTCCAGAGTACGTTGCCATGAAGGAATTACGGAGTCTTTTGATACAAGTATGGGTGTAAAACAAGGGTGTAAATTAAGTGCTGTGATTTTTTCTCTTTTCCTTTTCCTTAATGATGTCTTTGAATGCTTTGACGGGGGAGTCAAAATCGGCTTATGCGGACGATCTAGTGATATTGTGTGAAAACAGATTAATTATGCAGAAAATTATAGATGCGTTTGAACGATATTGCAAAACGTGGAACCTGAGGGTTAACTTAAATAAATCCAAAATCATAATGTTTAGAAACGGTGAAAAGCTCAGGAAGTAAGAACAGTTTTATTACGGATCAAACTAACTGGAAATAGTTAACTCCTACAAATATCTTGGGGTTATTTTTACTCCCAAACTGTCTCTCAACCACCATTTTAGAGAAAGAATTTCACAAGCGAAACTCGGTTATAACGTAACATGGAAACAGTTGTTAAATAATTATGACATCCCCTATTCTAAGAAAGTTGCCGTCTTTAATGCAGTGACTCGATCAGTACTTTGCTATGGTGCACAAATTTGGGTACCGGAGGTACGAAGAAATAGAATCTGTGCAAAGATTATTTTTTAAAAGGATCCTACAATTACCGCAGTATACTCCAAATTATATATTAGCACTGGAGACAAGCTTGCTACCGATTCATCTGTACTCCTTTAAACTTCATTTAAGTTATATCCACAAGTGCCTAGAAATGCCCGATAATAGATTGCCAAATATCTTAGCTAAAATAGTGATAAAAAATGGGATCTCGTGGTACAAAGAATGGAAAAGACTGAGTGAACTATATGGAACTGAGAGCAACTGGGACGAAATACAAACCGATGTCTGGCAACAACAGTTAGCAAAGCTCATTAAGAGATTGTCAGAGGCACATACAGAATCCTGTATACTGAACAAGCACGAAACTCTTCTAGGCAAATATACAAACATCTTAGTTATAATCTGGCCGATAAAGCTTACATTCAGGATGGAGCCAGCATTAATTATATAAGTATAATACTTAAAGCCAGAGGGCAGTTGTTAAACCTCAGTAATAAGCCGAGGATCAATGAGGAAGAGAGATGTTGTAAAATGTGTGGATCAGGAGAACTTGAAGATATGATGCATTTTATTAGCACTTGTCCGGCTTACCTCCCTAGAGAAAGATGTTACCTACCTAAAGAAAGAGACAAAGATGTTTTGGCGCAGATATCCTAGAGACTCAAGAAGTATACGCCTTACTTAATGGAAAAAACTTCTTGGCGCTTTACGAATATATAATTGAAGCTTACAGCCAAAGATTGAAATAAGATTAGATAATGAAAATAGCATAATAGATAGAATACAAATTAGAATAAATTAATTAATGTATTTATGTGTTTGTATGATTGTGTGTTTGGAAAAAAATTAAAAATAAACAAGTATATAATTATATAAATTAAAATAAATAAATAATATGATATATAATTACTGCATTAGTGCTGCAATTTTATAAGAAATATACAATAGTAAATTGAGTATTTAAAAATCTAGCAGATAAAAGAATTAGCAAAATATTATTAGTTATATAAATATATGTGGTATGGGTTATAAATAAACGTACTATCTTAATTAACATTAGATTAAGTTAAATAGAATAAAACATTGTAAATAGAATATTTTGGTTAGATGTTCAATTGGTAATGTTATTGTACTATTTGGATTGATGTATAGGTGTTGACCACTACTCATAGCAGACGACCTCTAGGTCAATGCTTAATGTTTTTGTTTTAATAATGTAAAAGTTTTGTTTTTTGTAAAAGCCTTAAATATAATAAACATATTATTATTATTATTNAAATCCGTTTCAGACATCAGGGAACATTTTTAGTCTCGTGTCTGTCTGTCTGTCGGTCTGTGTGTCCGCGAATTTTGAAACGTCCGACGATAACTTGAGTAATTCTTGACCGATTTTGATGAAATTTGGTTGACATGTTCATTTTACCAATGCTCAGGACGAGTTCGTTGGACAACATTTTATGTCCAAGCGTTCACGCGCAACGCTCGCGTAAACGTGAACTTCAAATTTAAATTTGGAATTTTAGGTCGGGGAAAAAATCAAACTCTATCTATTCAATGAGACAAACAATTTTTTCAAATACAATTTTTTAGTAAAACCAACAGCAACACCGCTATGAAGTGTTAAAGATCGCTAAAACTGTTAATAGTTTTTACAAAAATAAACAATATAACAATAAATAAATAAAGTACGTGATAGGATGCGAGGAAGCTATGTGCCACTCTAATTGGCAGTCTATTTTTTTGTAAAAGCCTTAAATATAATAAAAATATTATTATTAATAACCTAACGCCTACCTAAATCTACTTTCTTATGGTGCGTTTTTGTTATTTTTTTTTATCTTCTTTTTGTGATATTATATAAAATGAGTGCCCATTAGGAAATTAGACATTTCCAAATTATATGTTAAGGATAACATATCATCTAATTTCTGCAAGTGAAAATTCCATTTCGACATTATTTCCTCCTCTCTTCCTTCTCATTTTGATGACTGGTTATTCAGAAACCTTTTCTTTAAACGTCACGTCCTATAAATTACAGCGAAGATCAAATAACACAATTTATTGAAATTTTTTAGCGAAATTTGTCATTAACTTAAATTTTCAGTTTAGGTGGAGAGACAATGGGAGTCTTGCTTAACTGTTACATTTTACACTGGTTTACGGATGGAACGTTAAACTTGGCGTTTGCATTTTCTAATAGTTTCGCACTGCTTGCACCGGCTTTTACTTACAAGATATCTGATCCTTTATACGGTTTAATAAGGAATAGTACGGAGTCTATCAACAATGAGTCAAGAATATGGTCGCTAGCTACAACTTCTGGAATAAGTAAGTAAACTAACGAACAATAAAGAATAAATTGTATAAAATAACAGATGTTAAAGAGAAATCAAAGAGTTTTTTACTCATAAAAAAACTTGAGTGTGACAGGGTATATGGTATATGTGATAGTAGTTGATCGCAGTATTAAAATATTATAATAAAAGTAAATAATATTTAATAATATAAATAATATTTAATAATAAATACATATATGTATTTGTATATTTTTTATACTAGTATTGCGTGGAGTATAAGTTCGTACATTAGCTTCTAAAAGCCCCCATAAACGATCAAACATTTTGCACAAAACATTTGCGCAAACCTGATGTTGGGCAAATTTAGGCCGTACACGTCAAACATCAAACAGCCCCCTCAAACACGGTCATGATTTTTGCGCAAACATTTTGACCGTGTATGGGGGCCTTGTCTGACTGAAAAACTTCCCATGACGTTACAAAGGGGTTCCAAGGGTCCAATTTATTTCTTGGTGAATTCGCTCCTTCAAATCATCAATATTCCTTGGTGGGTTGTTTTCGAACACCTTGATTTAAAAAAAAAAAAATTAAAAAAGTAAAATTTAGTGAAAGAGTAAGCCATGGAAAATTAATCACCTTGATGACTGATGAAGTCCTTTTAGAAGACCTTAAGAGAGAAAACTACAAGACAATATACACAAAACACAACCTTTTATGTTAACAATAAAACATAAAATTTGTAACTATTATTAATTAGTCTGTAAGCTCCAAGAATTAACAAAAATTACTCGTAGGTACAAGCCTAAAGGAAATGATTTAAGAAGACTTGGATAAAATGATTAAAGAAGACTGCATTTGTAATAATTATAAATTGCACTGCCCCCACTTTTTCAGCTTATGTTATCGCAAGGCATACCTCGCTCATGTGAAATTTTGCATTCTGAGCCTTGAAAATATTATGTATGTTAAAACTCAGGTAGAGTATTAAATACACTGAACTTCACGTGAACTTTCATTATGGTGGGCAAAATAATTTAAATAAGAAAGATCACAACAAATTACGAACCTTCATAACGACCAATACATATTTCCCGCTCTCACTTGGAGAGTGCTAGGAGAGTTTGGGTTATCAATATCACTTGACCAATGAGTTGATATTAGATTGCTTGACCATTTTAAATATTTATTTATTGTCAATCAATTTAGGACTGATTGTAATTAGTCAAAACTACTATGAAATTTTACTTTCCTTCAAATCTGTAAACAACACCATGTAAACTACAATTTAACTCTATTCAAGTTTTATTTTACAGTTAGCGGATCAGTTTCTATCTTCACCATCATGTGCGTTTGTATCACAATTATTATTTACAAAAGAAAAGGTCAAGGAGGCAGATGCAAAGCACAAAGGAAGAATGATTCAGATACAAATGTACTAAGAAATGTTAAATCAATTTTAACATTTCCTGCACCTTTTTGGACAATAACCTTTTATATAACGTTGGTATATCTAGCCATGTATAATTTCATCTCATTATCTCAGTAAGTATTATCACAAGGAAGCATGTTAACAATGCCCATAATAAACTGATAATAATTAAAATTAACGCACAGTTATTTGTGATCACATTTCACATGAAAGTGTACCTCATATAGGTCTTCATTTCACAGAAACCAAAATAAAAGAAGGATAGGTATACACTTAGCATCTAAGGCCCTCTGCACACGGAGCAACTCAAAACAAACTGGTTACAAACTCAAATCACCAACCAGATGACTATGAGTTTCAACCTGTGTAATTGAATAGGACACCGCACACGGAGCAAATCATTACAAACTGGGTTTGCTTTCTGCAACTCATAACTGACTGGAGTTTCCAGTTTGTTTTGAGTTGCTCCGTGTGCGGAGGGCCTAAGTGGTCGTTGGGTGGAGAGTTTAAGAATCGGCTGCTAATTGCAAAAATAGAAGTAATTATCTAAAATATACGCAGTCTTAAATTGGTACATACAACTAACCGCACCATAGTCTATAAATCAAAATCTTTCTAATAAGCATTCGTCAAATTTAATTTTTTTTTTTAATTAAGAGAAACTGAGGCATGTTGGAACACAAGTATTTGAAATAGGAGAAAATAGTTTTATCGCTTTTTTCCAGGGTTGTACAGACTTAAAGCTCAGATTTACTAATTTTATTTGAAAAACATAGTTCATCCACACTCACTTAAAGTAATGCACCGCAATGTAAATATCTTGTTTGTCCCATTGGAAATACCATGGTGCACCTTATAACATAATAATTAACCAATATTTTTAATTAAAATGTAAAATTTAATTAATGTAAGAAATATAATAAATCTCAACTCAATCAAAGGACATGGTTTTACTTGTAAACGAGAAAGAACATAAACAAAAATTGCCGGGTACACAAAAATTTACTTCACACTGAGCAAAGCAAACAAATCTCATTACATTTAAGGGTTTGTAATATATGTAGTTCTCATCATAATCAGTGGTGCAATTGCACTATTGCACACAACTAAACTACACACTACACAACTTGCACTCAACAATACAACTAAATGTTCCTACAACATGAGTGTACCGTGGTGCCCGTGTCCTAACGTGCCCCACTTTCTCCTAATTACTTCAAATTTAATTTTGGCTAGGGATAGATAACATAGGTGTTTGAGACAAATTAATAAAAATAGTTTTTGGTTAGCATTTCTATCCGCCGAAGGTTTCTAATTATAGAAATATAATTATACTTTGTTTAATTTTTAGGAGAAAACACTATCTCATACTCTTTGAAAACTCGAAAGCGATTAAAATAAAATTAACTTTCCTAGTTTTATTTTAAAATCTAAATTCTTGAAAAGAGAGACGTCAAAACTAACAATGTAATAGTTGCTGTTGTTTATCTCTTAGCCGTTTAATAGTTATGTTATTATCTATAGCATTATTAAATTATAACTATCTATTTTTCTCTTTATTTTAGAGACTATTTCATCAAGCAACATGGGTTGGATTTGACTGAAGCAGATAATTTGACGAGTCAATACAGTCTCATCACATGTATCATGGCACCTCTGATAGGTTTTCTAGTGGATAAAGTCGGGCATAACATGTTGTTTTTAGCTGCTTCATCTGTAGGTTCCATAGCCACACATGCTCTTCTTGTCTTTACCAAGATCTCCCCTTCAATCCCTGTAGTAAGTTCTTACATTTGTTATTTTATTACATTATATGATTGTCTGAAACATCTTCTGCTACTAAATTTATAAATAACTATTTCTGTTTTAGAAGTGTACATTTGCTTACTTATTAGGTCCTAGTACTAGAATTAAACAGGTAGGACGCACCACTTGTTTGACCTAGCAATTAGGCAATTTTGAGACACTTTTTAATAGCTCCGTGGTAGACAAGAAAACCAGCCAATTCTCAGTAGGCATCACCCTGAGATCTCTTTGTTCGTAACCTAGACCTTGTTCTGCTCATTACTCCCCTATGTGTTTTTAGAATATAAATGACAAACTAAATAACTATTAAGAAAAAATTATGTTTAGTCCAATGTACTTTGGGACAAAAGAATATCACACTTCTGGTTTTATAAGGGGATTAACAATCTAAGTCAGGGGTACAATCTAAGGGGAGTAACAATCGGGAGTCAAACAAAAGAAGAATACTCAGTACACCTACTTTAGATTGTTACTCCCCTCTGTTTTCTTTATAAGGGGAGTAATAATCTAAAGAAGTGCCTATAACAGCAGGGATCGAACCCAAAAGCTCATGCTGCCCTCGATTCATTGATGGCCGAGCAGATGTGACAAGTATCCAGCAACAAACCTCACGTTCACGCTGCGCTGGCTCCCTAGTTTGAGTACCATTGAAGGTACTCACAGTGCAGTTCAAAGTACCCACTTTGCGTGGTTACTAAGAGACCTAGCATGTTGCAGCTTTTCATATTGATAATGATAATAACTTTTAACAGGTTAGTGGTGATATATGAGATATCTTCTTGACCGTTATGTAACTGACAGTCTTATGTACCTTAAGGTACTTTGAACTGCACTGCGGCCAAAGCAATTCTTCTTATATGTTTATAATAATTGTGACCGGAGGGGGATAGCCATAAGTGTCAGGTACGCCGGAAGAGCGGTGTTTCAACATATTATATTATCAGTCAAATTATTTGCCAGCTGTTGAAATAGTAACAAGATCCAGATCCTAAATAGCTCTGTTTATAATTTACAGGCTTTACTAAAAGTAATAACATTACTCATAAACGCATTATTAATCCTGTAAATTGTATAAGCATATAACTTGTATAATTATAATTAAGCGGTATATTATCTATCATATTATATAATTTTAATATTGAAATTAGCAATATACATAATAAAAAAAATCGTCATATTATAATCTAAATACTTTGGTGTGTTTTCAGATGATTTTAGCTGCCTCAATGTCATTGTTTCTTGGCTCATACAGTCCTCTCATCGGTCAGCTAGTTCAACCACAACAAACCGCTTCTGCCTACGGAATGTAAGAAGTTTTCTTTTATTAAAGGCACGAATGGACATCTTTTGATTATTGTTATCCAAGCGAGAAACATTTTTCTGATTGAAGATTCACTAAAGTGTGATTAATTTCTATTCTTCAAGTTTGGAAAATGTCTTATTCAATCTAACTATGACCTCCAGTTTAATTAATTGTTTTAACCCTGATAGTAACACGCTGTTGTTTTTTAGCGTCTTTTAAACACCCTAGGCTTCCAAGACCTATAAAATAGATGAGGCAGGGGATAGGTTACTCGCTTAATATACTAGTATTTTATGCAAAAATGCAATGTAAGGCAATAATAAACATATTAAATAACTAAAAAAATATATTTTACAGAAATAATTTAATTGTTTAAAAAATATACAAACAGAAATTTTACAGGTAAGCATAAAAGTCGGCTCGAGGGGTCTACAAAACCTTACATTTAAGCCTGTTTTTTTTTT
>KZ651393.1:223952-238418 GCA_001010745.2 Gerris buenoi
GGGGGGGGGAGTGGGTTCCCTGATGTCTCCAATTTTTTAGTTTGATTATATAAAAAATTACCTTTCTTCAGAACGACCACCACGGGAGCTCTGTTGTCCGGAAAACCTAGTTCAGTGGATTAACGAGCCAGAGGGTAAGCTGGGCTGGCCATGTTCCCGAACACATTAAATCTCACAGATCTACCACGCTTTTTTTAAGAGACCGGTTGGCTCTAGGTCGCTTAGAAGGCTTTGGACCAAGTGGCAAAATTATTTAAATAACAATAAAGATCTCTCGAGGGCTCAGTGTCCAGACTTAATTTTTAGAGACAGCTCCGAGGATCGGGAAGGCAAAATGTTGACCCACACCCAGGGTTGTACGACGAACCAAGAAGGATAGCGAGCACATAGCCCTCACTACCTTCGGTAAGTTCGGAAGCAAAAGAAGAAAACAATTAAATAAATTGGACAATAATGGGTTATAATGGGTTATAATAGCATAACATCAACAAAGTACGTGATAGGATGTGAGGAAGGTATACGTGCCACACTGCCCATACTCATTGGCAGACTTGCAAAAGTTGAAGATTGAAAACCTTGCAAAGAACATAATTTTTCTTTAAAAAATTCCCTTCCCAGCTGGGAAGGGATTATTTACAGGATTTCTTTACAGCTGTGTACAACAAATCCCTAATTCGTTGTGCAATTAATGTTCTACGTCCCTGTTACTTAATTAGTCAATTCATTAAGATGATCTCCATCAACGCTGTAATTCATAAAATGATGTAGAGAACTTGCCAACTATTGAGGAATGGGCATATGCTTACTCGAATTTTTTTTGTTGCATTTGACCCATAGAATCCATCAGTTTCATTCCCATGGAAACGATAACTACTAAACGTTTCTAGTTCAAGGTCACAAAAGCAAATTTTCGGTTTAGTATTGACTGTTTTTCAAAAATTGCATGGAAACGGGGATCGAAATGAGGCATGCTCAGTTGGTATATGATGAGCAGAGATATAATATGATAGCCTGACTATACTATAACTAGTTTGGGAATTTATAGTCTTCAAAAATTATCTTCAACTTTTATGGAAAGACTTTCCGTTTCAAACCAAATCAGTTTCAAAACGGCGTTGAAAATTAGGAAAACGTTGTGGAAACTCTAGATGTAGGTGATACTCCTCTAAAGTTTCTATTAACTTATAGACAATAGTCTATTGGTGTTTTAAGCGCAGCTAAACTTGCAAGTAATATGTAATAGTTGGTTGACCCTTTCAATTCAAGAGTAGTTGTCTTTTTTCTGATAATACATTTAGTCTAAATGACTCAAATTTTTATTTGAATATAAAAAAAACATTATTATTAATTATAATTCTCAAAATGTAGTATAAAATATATTGAGCATCGATTGGATTTTTTACTTACTGGCTTGTGCATGCTTTTAGTGAAGTTCTTAATGATTTAATTTTATTTTAAAAAGTAAAAATTTTTCATATTGTGAATCGTTCATAATAATGGGTAAAATAATTCATAATGATAGATATTTAATTTAAAAATAATTAATTGATAAATATTTATTATATATAAATAGTTCTTTTTCCTATTAGTTTGTTTGTTAATAGATGACGTGGTTTGTCCTTTACGCCAATTGTTGTAGCTTTAACCCCGGATTAATTGGTTAATTGACTTGTACACCATATTTTACTAGTATAGTAAAGATAAGGTCTTATTTATTATTCAATACACATAGCCATACATAAAAACAAGGAGGTTATCTGATGGTTAATTGAGAAATGGTTACAATAATATTTATTGTTGACACGCACAAAATATTAAAGGTATTTGAACTAGATATAGGTCATTAATAGAAATTTAACTAAAGTCGAAGGTCTGCTTCACGTACATACATAGTTTATCTATTGGTCTAGATATAAGCTTAATTATACTTTGATTGATAACGTAGTTGTTATGTAAGTAAAACAGACACCTTAGTTCGGCCAAATTGACTCAGAAAATGTAAGTGTTACCAATCTGCATATTAAGTTATATTTGCATAATAAAAATCTAAATTTTGGGTGTAATTTTAAAATTCATATTGCATTAATTTAAAAATCGAATAAAATTAAGTTAAATCGTTTCCTTACTACTTCAGAGGAAATAGACTTAAAATTTGCATTTATTATTCTTCATTTAAATTAAATTATATTTTACCTGTTTTTAAGTATATATATACATTTTTATCAGATTAAAACCCTTGTGTTAAACTCCTGAATTTATTTTTATATTTAAAATTTTTATTATATAACATATATTTATATGATTTCATCGGCATTTAAGAAGATCGCTTGTGTAATTGATAGCCAACNACGACCACCACGGGAGCTCTGTTGTCCGGAAAACCTAGTTCAGTGGATTAACGAGCCAGAGGGTAAGCTGGGCTGGCCATGTTCCCGAACACATTAAATCTCACAGATCTACCACGCTTTTTTTAAGAGACCGGTTGGCTCTAGGTCGCTTAGAAGGCTTTGGACCAAGTGGCAAAATTATTTAAATAACAATAAAGATCTCTCGAGGGCTCAGTGTCCAGACTTAATTTTTAGAGACAGCTCCGAGGATCGGGAAGGCAAAATGTTGACCCACACCCAGGGTTGTACGACGAACCAAGAAGGATAGCGAGCACATAGCCCTCACTACCTTCGGTAAGTTCGGAAGCAAAAGAAGAAAACAATTAAATAAATTGGACAATAATGGGTTATAATGGGTTATAATAGCATAACATCAACAAAGTACGTGATAGGATGTGAGGAAGGTATACGTGCCACACTGCCCATACTCATTGGCAGACTTGCAAAAGTTGAAGATTGAAAACCTTGCAAAGAACATAATTTTTCTTTAAAAAATTCCCTTCCCAGCTGGGAAGGGATTATTTACAGGATTTCTTTACAGCTGTGTACAACAAATCCCTAATTCGTTGTGCAATTAATGTTCTACGTCCCTGTTACTTAATTAGTCAATTCATTAAGATGATCTCCATCAACGCTGTAATTCATAAAATGATGTAGAGAACTTGCCAACTATTGAGGAATGGGCATATGCTTACTCGAATTTTTTTTGTTGCATTTGACCCATAGAATCCATCAGTTTCATTCCCATGGAAACGATAACTACTAAACGTTTCTAGTTCAAGGTCACAAAAGCAAATTTTCGGTTTAGTATTGACTGTTTTTCAAAAATTGCATGGAAACGGGGATCGAAATGAGGCATGCTCAGTTGGTATATGATGAGCAGAGATATAATATGATAGCCTGACTATACTATAACTAGTTTGGGAATTTATAGTCTTCAAAAATTATCTTCAACTTTTATGGAAAGACTTTCCGTTTCAAACCAAATCAGTTTCAAAACGGCGTTGAAAATTAGGAAAACGTTGTGGAAACTCTAGATGTAGGTGATACTCCTCTAAAGTTTCTATTAACTTATAGACAATAGTCTATTGGTGTTTTAAGCGCAGCTAAACTTGCAAGTAATATGTAATAGTTGGTTGACCCTTTCAATTCAAGAGTAGTTGTCTTTTTTCTGATAATACATTTAGTCTAAATAACTCAAATTTTTATTTGAATATAAAAAAAACATTATTATTAATTATAATTCTCAAAATGTAGTATAAAATATATTGAGCATCGATTGGATTTTTTACTTACTGGCTTGTGCATGCTTTTAGTGAAGTTCTTAATGATTTAATTTTATTTTAAAAAGTAAAAATTTTTCATATTGTGAATCGTTCATAATAATGGGTAAAATAATTCTTAATGATAGATATTTAATTTAAAAATAATTAATTGATAAATATTTATTATATATAAATAGTTCTTTTCCCTATTAGTTTGTTTGTTAATAGATGACGTGGTTTGTCCTTTACGCCAATTATTGTAGCTTTAATCCCGGATTAATTGGTTAATTGACTTGTACACCATATTTTACAAGTATAGTAAAGATAAGGTCTTATTTATTATTCAATACACATAGCCATACATAAAAACAAGGAGGTTATCTGATGGTTAATTGAGAAATGGTTACAATAATATTTATTGTTGACACGCACAAAATATTAAAGGTATTTGAACTAGATATAGGTCATTAATAGAAATTTAACTAACGTCGAAGGTCTGCTTCACGTACATACATAGTTTATCTATTGGTCTAGATATAAGCTTAATTATACTTTGATTGATAACGTAGTTGTTATGTAAGTAAAACAGACACCTTAGTTCGGCCAAATTGACTCAGAAAATGTAAGTGTTACCAATCTGCATATTAAGTTATATTTGCATAATAAAAATCTAAATTTTGGGTGTAATTTTAAAATTCATATTGCATTAATTTAAAAATCGAATAAAATTAAGTTAAATCGTTTCCTTACTACTTCAGAGGAAATAGACTTAAAATTTGCATTTATTATTCTTCATTTAAATTAAATTATATTTTACCTGTTTTTAAGTATATATATACATTTTTATCAGATTAAAACCCTTGTGTTAAACTCCTGAATTTATTTTTATATTTAAAATTTTTATTATATAACATATATTTATATGATTTCATCGGCATTTAAGAAGATCGCTTGTGTAATTGATAGCCAACGAGATGAAAAAACTTCTTCCTTAATTCAAATCAAAATTACAACAAATAATAATAGAATATCTTCAAAAGAAGATAAGATGGAGGAAGATATGCAATCAGAAAACATTTTAGAGGAGGAGAGTCAAACAATAGCCAGGAGGTTAGATAAAGAAAACTACCTTCAGGAGAAGAAATCTTGTTTCTTCTGGGCTTGCAGGTATATCGGGCTCGCAGCCCTCTGTCTTCTTTTCTTTGGTGAGTTCCAAAAAATGCTTGATTATTATTTTTGCTTATTTATACATAAACATTACTGCAAATATTGGTGAGTACTCTATTAATTATGATAATGAATACAGAGATTTTTTATAGTGAATACAACGATATTTTACTTATTTTCAATCGCTTTCTTAATATTTAGTACTATATATTTACGTATACGTATTCACCAACTTATATTTAATTGGGTACTTCTTTATAATAAAGTTATAATTTTTTATTGATGCGAGCTTCTTACATTCAACGAAATATGCATCTTGTCTGTCTGTCTGTGTGTATAGTTTACGTGTCCGACGATAAAATAAGTAAAAGTTGACAGATTTAGTTGAAATTTGGTATACATGTTCCTTTTACTAATACTCAGGCTAAGTTGGACAGCGTGATCCATCTAAAGGTCGCTCGCAACGCTTGCAAACTAGAGGTTGAAATGTAAAATTCGAATGTTAGGACAGGAAAAGATTCTATTCGACACACCTACACCTAAACACCTATTCGATGAGAAGAAACATTATTTTCAAATAACATTTTTTAGTAAAACCAACAGCGACATCGCTATGAATTCTTAAAGATAGCTAAAACTATTAAAAAACGTTTAAAATATAGAACGTTTTTACCGATATCTCACGTTTTAACGTAATGATTTTAATAAAACTTCATATTAAAACAGGCATGTAAAATNGTATTTTTCTTAATTTGGTCTTTTCTTTGCGAGGAAGCTATGTGCCACATTAATTGGCAGAGTATTTTACTTTGTAATATGTTTGTTCCATTTTGTCATGTTTTAGTGATCGTTATTATATACTATTGTCCAGGAGCTCTTCAGACAACCATAATGAAAGAATTGTCTTATTCGTTGTTTGATTTCTCTCAATTAATGTCGAGTTATTCCTGGTGCAGTGTATTCTGCTTCCTTGGAGGTTTCTTAGTTGACAGGTAAAGATTGTTATTTTTATTCATCAACTATAGCTATAGCTGTATAAGTGCTTTGCTACGGCATGTGTTTATGCGCGTTAGAATCATAATCATAGTTCCAGGTGGTAGAGCTGCCTTGCTTATTCGCTCTTTCCCATTTTTATATTTCTACTCTATAGATATATGAACTTCCTAAGAATATTCTATGCTCTCCATGAAATTAAGAAAATCAACATTTTGTCTAATTTATATATCATAAGATGTCAAATTTTTAAATATTAATCCATTTTGATTACAATTTGGTCTGCTAGGAGCTTTGATATATAAATTTATATAACCTCTACCGGCGAAATACTGTATAACAATGAATACAATTGAAAACCAATCTACCTCCTATTATACTCTAACTCACTTCCACGATATTTTAAAGGTTCGCATTTTTCATGATGTTTTTGCGTAAAATTTTTTATCTCCTCCAGAGCTAAAACATAACTTTTGAATGCGATTTGGTAGAAAAACGTGATGAGTCTCGTTGTTTAGGTAAAATCTTACTTTAGCTAAGCAAGTGGGGTATCATTTTCTATGCACTTTTTTACGCTGAATCGATTAAAACAAGAATCAAGTCGATGCGACCTATAGTGAGATGTTAAAAAAAACAAAAAAAAAACACAGCCATAGAGTGAGAGGTGGATGTATTTGGAGATCTTCATTCTTTGATCTGTATTAGCACTTTCAAGAACTTCCCTTAGTATTCTAAAGTAAAACGTGAGTAAATAACTTTTGTTATGATAATTATTTCTTGTTTTGTATTTTTTAGGAGAAGAAACATTATTTTCAAATAACATTTTTTAGTAAAACCAACAGCGACATCGCTATGAATTCTTAAAGATAGGTAAAACTATTAAAAAACGTTTAAAATATAGAACGTTTTTACCGATATCTCACGTTTTAACGTAATGATTTTAATAAAACTTCATATTAAAACAGGCATGTAAAATTTCAACTTATTGATAGATGCAGAAGTTTTTGAGTAGCGAAGTGATACATTTTATAATAGTTGATGGAACAGCAGGAGAGTAAATATTATAATAACCTTTCTCTCCCGCTACACGGCTCTCTATTAAAAACATATTCTTTAAATATCAATTTATCATGATTAACTATCAAATATTTATTCCATTGCGCTTGCTTGCCTAGTTTTAAACATTGTTTTTATTAGGTGATTAAGTTTTTAACTTCACTCCTCTTATTTTTTCTGTGTATACTCCTTAAGTTCATTTAGACCCTAAGTTCTTCACTTAATTTTTCTGCTGTTGACGTTTAGCCTATAACAAGAAAGTATTGGCAGTAAACACTTCTTCCTTTAACTTAAGTTTACTTTTCTATATTTACTTTTTCTCTAAGAGTGCAAATGTTTCAAACTGTAAGCGAAAAACTAGATAAATGGGATTTTTTTCGCATTTTTCTCAGTACGCACCACTTTTACAGGTGGTAAAGTTGAAATTTTGATTCAACACCCCAGAAAATATTAAACAAAAATTCACTACCTATGTACTTTTATAGAAAAGGGCCCCCCTTTTTGTTTTTTATACAAAAGAATTTATATCCCTTAGACTAACTACCTGTTAAGGCAAAGGGATATTCCGTCCAATATGCTTAGGGACAAAGGAATATCACACTTTTATAAAGAAAAAAGTGTGTATTAAGTTGTAAGAAAGTATATTAGATTAAAAAAGTAAGTGGGGGCNTTAATATACTAGTATTTTATGCAAAAATGCAATGTAAGGCAATAATAAACATATTAAATAACTAAAAAAATATATTTTACAGAAATAATTTAATTTTTTAAAAAATATACAAACAGAAATTTTACAGGTAAGCATAAAAGTCGGCTCGAGGGGTCTACAAAACCTTACATTTAAGCCTGTTTTTTTTTTTTTTTTTTTTTTTTTTTTTTTTTGCAAAATACTGACGTTGCAAAAGGCGTGTGGATCCAAATTGAGTGACATTGTTTTCACGACAAAATTTTTTGATTAATACCAGAGTTGTTGACCTCGAAATAATAAAATGGGCGAATAGGTGGGGGGAATGAAGCAGCTTAGGTATAGGCTCCGGAGACCCAACGTGCGTTACTCTCAGGGTTAATCAAAGCTTGTATATGACACGCAAGAAACTGGTTCTTTTTTATGAGGCGAGTAGCATTCTAAAGACGAAGATTCTGTACTCGTTCTTAAGATGGTTACTCCCTTTTGGTTTTAAATAAAACAACCAAAAAAAAACAGAGAAACATTGTAAAGAAGTGCTGAGAAACTAAATGAATATATACTCATCTCTGATAAGAAACACAAATCGTAAATTACTTTTGTGTGTAAATTAGGATTGTTGCAATTACGAGTGTTTTAATTATTTCTATTGGTAACTCATCTAGTTTCGAGTCTCAAAACAATTATAGATCCAATGATATGAATAGAAATTTTCAATTATAATAGAAAATTTGAAAAGCTTATCGTCTTAATTGTCTCGTAAAAAATTGTCCTCGAGTAATATTATGTTAAATAGAATTTTTATTTATTAGGATTAAAAAAGTCATACTTTTTAATAAATGTTAGTTCGTACCATTTTTAAGTACTATATTCATATTATTATTTTTGCTTCAGTGTGTTTTACAATTTAATAAATTTTTTGACAGATCCTGGTCAATAGGAAACGCTGGATATGCATTAGGTTTTATTTTAGTTGGATTTATTTCTGAAAAGTACGGATATGATGCCGCTGAGTATTTCTACTTATCAGTAACAACAGGTGATTATAATCCCATAAACTTGACTCATTGAAGCAAAATATAATATTATTTTGGTTAATAATATTACATATTAAAATAACTCTTATTTCTATGATCCTTTTATTTATTTATTTATTTCTTTCTTTTTTAGGAGCTCTGATATTCTGTTGTGCAACATGGATCCTCATAATTAAAAATCATAAAATAAGGATTTAAATCAAAGAACCAGGATTAAATTTAGATTAAATCGAAATCTAGGTGATGACTACTTTATTTTATTCCANTAAGAAGGACATTTTAATGGTTATGTCTAAATCTATTTTAAAATATAATAATTCTTTAAGAGTTTTTAAAATAAATTTCCATAAATATAATCGAATTGCAGCGGGTGAAATATATTATGAAAATATGTAATAATTATAATATGATTTGCTTATCTTCTTTATATTTTGAAAACTGGTTCTTCTACATTCGCACCAACCGTTACTTTAGACGTCACTTTCATAACTCATAGTGAATTTAAATTAAATGGAATTGGTAATGAAGTTATAAAATTAGTATGAAATTGTTAATGAACCAAATTTTCAGTTTAGGTGGAGAGACGATTATAGTCTTAATTAACTGTTACATTTTACACTGGTTTACTGGAGGAACGTTAAACTTGGCCTTTGCATTTTCTAATAGTTTTCCAATGCTCGCACCGGCTTTCATATACAAGATATCTGATCCTTTATACGGTATAATAAGCAATCGAACGGACAGTTTGGACAGTGAATCAAGACTGTGGTCACTTGCAGCAACTTCTGTAATAAGTAAGTAATTAAGATAATAATTTATTGAATTAAGGATAATAATTTGACAATAACATTGGTATAAAGAGATCTAATTTTATAATATATTGGTGTATATTATAGTGTATAGTTATAATGAGGGCGGGCAAATGTGATAGGAAAGCAGCCCCTACACGATCAAGCCGCTTAATCAAAACAGCGCTTCAAGCAATGGTGTCAAGCATGAATGATAGTCCAGGAACCTTGATGCATTCCGTCAATCACCTGATCGACACCCCAAATCCTGAGTCGAAACCATGGTATCTATAAAATACTGATTCCACTTCAGTTCAGAGCAGTTCACTAGTCGAAAACTCCACTACAAATGAGTGTTGATGAAAAGATTGATGGGTTGCTTGATGCGCCCCAAGGCGGCTTGAAGCTCGTGTCAATCAGCTTGACGCGATGTTTTGATCAAGCGGCTTGATCATGTAGGGGCTGCCTAAGTATTAAGATATTTAAGTACTGTATGTTTCCCAGAAGTTATGTTGAGCATAAAGTTGGTACATTAGAAGAAAGAATATACTTACTTATACATACTTGATAGATACTTACTTGCATTACCTAACAAATTATGTTAACGATAAAGAATATACACTCCGTAATAGGTGATAATTTAGTGTGGTAGCTTCCAGAATAAACAATAGTTACATGTTGGTAAGCCGACGGAGTATTATTTAAAAAGAAAACCCTGTTTAAACGACTTTTGACATGTAAAATGCTTGGCTCCCGATTATTACGGTTAGGTTATCACAAGTTATATCTGGTTCTGTTTACATTATGCACCTTTTTAGAGCATTAAATACACTGAAGAATTTCTTCTCATGAAATGCTGTTATCCTCAAAAAAAGCACAACTACATAAAAACTTCTGCAAAATCATTGCATATTACCCTATCACCGAGTGCAAGGATAATTTGCAATATCAATATCACTTGACCCATTTGATTATAGATTACTTGGTCATTTTAAATATTGATTTTTTTATCAAACTATGAATAATTTTTAATTAGAAAAAATGCAAATTGAATGTTACATTCCTTTAAAATTCATCTGTAAAAACACAACTTTCAAGTAATAAAAGGTTAGGCTGCAATTTAATTCTATCTCATGCTATTTTTTTGTTTTTTTACAGTTTGTGGATCAGTCTCTATATTTGCAATTATTTGCGTTTGTATCATTATTCTAATTTACAAAAGCAATGGTCATGGAGGCAGAAGTAAAGCAAAAAGAATCAATGAATCAGATGAAAATAGACAGATCAAGTTTAAAACTATTTTAAACTTCCCTGCATCTTATTGGACATTAACCTCTCATATAACATTGTCATATCTAGCCGTGTTTAATTTTATATCATTATCTCAGTAAGTGATTGCAAGATATCGAATTAACAATTCCCTTTATATATTTATAATAATTGCAACAAACAATCAGCCATGTATGGTGTGGCCTTGAGTGGACCTTTCATATTAAGGTTTATTCCATTCCGGTGTTGATTTAACAGATAGGGTAGATAGTAGTGTTTCCCTAATTTTTAAGGATAATGCTGATAACTTAGTGGTCGTTGGGAGGAGAGATTAGGAATCGGGTGATAACCGCAAATGTATTGCAGGTGCAGGTACCTACATTCAAAATATTGACAAAAAATTGATTATCCAAAATATTGGCCGTCCGAAGTAGGTCCTGCTATGATCAAAGAAACTTTGATATCTTTAAGAACCCTCCATCTGAGATGGTTGAATAATCGTAATCACTTTAAATTTATTTTAAGTTAAAGCACTATATATTTTATATTTTATCATATTATTTATGTTACACTACACTTATAATCTTGGAAAACTCAATCGGAGGAACTCAATTTTTTTTTTTTCAAAGTAAATTTTATGGTTACATTTTAAAAACTGTAAATCTTATCAAGTTCACAGAATACTACAGATTCTGTTGTTTTTTATTTAGTAAGCTGTTACTATAAGTATTTCTTATCTAAAGGGTTATTGTATGAATTATGTACATATCTATTTTTCCCTTTAGAGACTATTTCATCAAGCAACATGGGTTGGATTTGACTGAAGCAGATAATTTGACGAGTCAATACAGTCTCATCACATGTATCATGGCACCTATGATAGGTTTTCTAGTGGATAAAGTCGGGCATAACATGTTGTTTTTAGCTGCTTCATCTGTAGGTTCCATAGCCACACATGCTCTTCTTGTCTTTACCAAGATCTCCCCTTCAATCCCTGTAGTAAGTTCTTACAATTATTATTTTATTATATCCTAAAGGAATACGTGGTTAAGCAACCTATAGCTAATATACTGCATTATCGAGCTCATGATAACAATTATTGAGCTCAATATAACACTGGAAAAATGTTGAAGAATTAAATGCATGTGGAGGTGGTCATTTGTAGGGGTATGTCTACTATAGGTCGTCTGCAATCGTCTGAGTATGAATAGGATCTAGGATATCAGGGTGAGGATATCACGGATAAGTGTTGAGCAAAGCATTTGGATTTTTCTTTATCGGTCTTTGACCAGGATCCATCAGGGTTTTAAAGGGGAGAGGATATGGAACGATAGGATAAAATTTGCATGGTAGATGTCCACAAGGATTTGTCTTTCGTTGTTAGTGACTCAGTGTAGTCTTTGAATTTTTTAGTTTTATTGTTTCAGTACAGATACAACACCTACATACACCTACACATACCTACAGACCTACATACTATACCTACACACACCTACATTTGTTAGCTCATAAAATTTAATTTAAATATTTCTGTGTTTCCAGATGATTTTAGCTGCATCAATTTCTGTATTTGTCAGCTCATATGGTCCCCTTATCGGGAAGTTAGTTGAACCCCAACAAACAGCTACTGCCTTCGGAATGTAAGTATCTTTTTAACATTAAAAAGCATGAATTGTATCTTTGAATTATTGAGATCCAAGCGAGAGAAAGCTGTGTGTATTAAACATTTGTTGAAGTCTATATTATTTTATATTCTTCAAATTTGGGAAAATGTCTTTAATTAAAGGATGACCTCTATATTTGTAATTATTGTGATCACATCTTACATATTATGCTTATTATACGTGATAAGTAAAGATTTTATGTTAACGTCTGTTAAATACCCTTCTCTGATAATAACGGTATCTTTGGATCAACAAGAAAGCAAAAGCGTTTGATTAATGATTCATTGAAATATGTATGTCGATAAATTGTTTTTTATTAATCTACTGTGTGAAATTAATCTTATTAAAGGATGACCCTAAGTTTATAATTGTTTTGATCGAAACTTACAAATGCTATTTTTCTACCAAATGTACAAATACCCGTCGCTGATATGAAACACAAAGTCAATACCTTACAGTTTTCAATTTTCAATAATTGCTAATGATCGTCTATTCTCAAGACTTAAGACTGCAGATCGATCCAGGATCCAGTGATGTGAAAATAATGTGGAATAGACATTTCCAATCTCAAAAGAAAACCGTGTTGGATTAATATCAACCAGCTTTGGGTCCAGCTATAACGAATTAATTTTCTTCGAAGCAAATTGTTCTCTAATAGTATCTATCAAATAGCATTCTTGTTTGAACTTAGATAAAAAAAACTTACTCTTCAATTTAATAATTGTTCTTGGCATTTTTAAATCCATTACTCAAATATATTTACTGCATTGCACATTATTATGTATTCAACTCTATTTTTGTTAATATTTAATTAATTTTGTTGACAGATGCCTCTCAATAGTTAACGCTGGATATTCACTTAGTTTCATTTTAGTTGGATATATTTCTGATAAGTACGGATATAATGCCGCTGAGTATTTCTACTTATCAGTAACAACAGGTGATTCTAATTTCTTGAAATTAAATATTTTAAAGTAAAATATAATACTTCCTCATTTAAATATAAGCTTTGCATTATCATGTTCATATTTTTTTTAGGAGCTCTGATATTCTTGAAAGTAACATGGATTCTTAGAAAAGAAAATAAAAAAAAGCAACGTTCAGGATTCATATCAGATAACTATGAATTCATTCCGACTGAACTATAGAAGTGATAGTGAATGAATACCGTATGTCACTCCCAGAGATTTAACTTGGCTAAGAAGAATGTAATCCATACTCGGCGTTCTCAATATAATTAAAACCGAACTTTAGACTTAAAATTTTATTCAATTAATTGAATCGTCATTTAGCATGTCACTTTGTTTGTAACAATAAATACCCTGCTATAATCACTTTTACTTAAATTCTATCAAATTATTAATAATTCCTATTGGCCAGAATTCTTACAGAACTTCTTGAAGGTTTCCTAGACATATTGTACTTTAAAAAATAATGAAAACGTTTTTATAAGAATGGTTAATAAATGTATAGCTGAATCGGCTGCAAACCTGCAGGGTGTAGGATAAAAAAAAATAATAATAATAAGAATGGTTAAAACTTAATAATAATTAGAATTTAATGTGACATCGATTGTTATTTATTATTTAATTTAAACCCAAACAGTAGGTTCGGCAGGTCGTTCGGCTTCAATTGTCCACAGTGAACCATTTTCAGCTGTCTTGATTACTTGGATTAAACCTTTGCCCATGTTGTCAACTCTACAAATAATAAGAAAATGTATCATACATCTGACAAGTCATAATATAATGTTATATTGTATACTATAATATACTGATATTAACTAACAAAAAGATTTTAGGAGTCGATACATCTTCCATCATCCATACCATTTATATTCTGTACTGTACATGAGACCTCCTTATTAGGGTTTTGTAGATACTTCTCAAAAACCTTATGCCGAGGGTGATGTGTCCGTCCGTCCGTCGCTCTTTGGTTCATAGTGCCTGAACCGTTCAAGCGAAAGTGCTGAAATTTGGAACACTGGTGCAACTTTTTGACCCAACCACAGGAAAAATATACAGAAGTCCATAATTAGATTTGCGCATGCGCAATTCAAAAAAATGTGGTAAACTCAAAAATTTACATTTTTTTAAATTTTTGAGTGGGGTATCAAATGAAAGCTGCTGAAGAGTAGAACACAAATATATATATG
>KZ651393.1:248049-261466 GCA_001010745.2 Gerris buenoi
GAATACCCTTCATCTTCATGATGCATATCGTTGAAATGCTCTTTAAGAGTACAGTAATTGTTGTTATGTACAGTTTTGTCGTATTTTCATTTAGGAGGGGGTAAATTTAGGATATTTACAAATTATCTGATCAAAGAGGAGGGGGATATAAGTAGGAGGGATAGAATCTAGATATTCTCGCATAGTAAAATAATTTGTATGCTTTCCTGGTAGTTTATAAACTTATCAAATATAAAAACACTCCGCAGTGAAGCACGGGTATCCAGCTAGTTATATATATTTTTTTAATTTTATTTATCAGTTTAAATTTATTTTCTGATTATTTACTTATCATTTATTTAATTTTATTTATATTCATTTATTATTCTTCTACATTCTTAAATGATTATCATTGTCATCATAACTTAATTCCTCATGCCGAAAGGAGTAGTCAATGGACTACATCTTTCTCAAGTAATTCGATGTCCGAATTCGATGTTGTGTTACTCAATAAAGTGAAAAAAAAAAAAAAAAAAAAAAAAAGTGTTTGAATTTGTGGGCTGTATGGGGGTGCATAGGCGCAGAATAAATATTACCAAGAAAGAAGAGGACACAAAGGTTTTTTGAGATAATGTCACAAACTAGACTGAATGTATTTTAGTAATTTATAATAAACAAGTAGGGCGCGATTCACGTAAGTACGTGAGGCGATAATCGCCAGTTTCTGTACGATTAAGGTAAAATTATTAAGTGTAATAGTTGCATATTCTTTTTCTACACTTTAATACCTTCAAATTGATCACTTCAATACCTTTAAATTGATGTATAGTATAACATGTCATGGTGACTAAAACCTTGTTTTAGTCACCCTCCATATTGGCCGCCATCTTGAAAATATTAAGCTTGAAAAATCGAAAAAGTGTCCAGTTGTCACAAATGCCGAGATGCACCTGTGTGCCGAATTTCGTGTTCCTAACAGACAGACAGACAGACAGAACCGTTATATAAGGTTTCTTTCAGTAACCAACAACCATACAATCTAAAACCTTAATCCCAAATAGGTACATATTTGAGACTCATGCTAGCACCGAATGCATGTGAAAAATGGCCGATTAAAAACCATGATTGTTGATTGACCTAATAATTAGATATAGTCTAGGGAAAATACGATTTGACCTGCGCAAAATTGCTTCACGAGCGATTGCAGTAGTATTCAACTAAACTAACCTTGCTTTGTAACATATCCAAAATCAGACATAATCCAATCTTAGTTTTCCTAGACTAATATACATTAAATATAACTCATTAAATAAATCCATGATATTTATTCGATTTAAGCTAATTAAAAAAAAATGGTTTTAAAATTGATTAGATTGATCGCCGATTTATACACAATACTACATAAATACCATCGATATATATAATAAAATTCGTTGTAAAAAAGAAGAAAAAATCAATTAACATATATAATTTAATTAAATTATTTTTCTTTATTACAACTGCAGTGTTTATTTGTGCAGTGATAAGGCAAATCGTCACAATCAATTGCTTAAAGTAATTAACTACTGAACGAATTTATTGTTCTGTGCAAATAAGTTGGTTCTGACGTGTTAGAAGTGAACCCTGAGGTTTTTTTTATTGTGTTGAATATCTGTGCGATGTGAAGTGGGTACTCATCTGAGTATAGATAGGGGCTGAGTATTTGAGGCCAGGCATTCGCAAGTGTCGATCTCTCACGTTCAACATGGTTTCCAAGACTCTATCTCTCGCTTTGCTATGCTTGGCAGTTTCTGCCGTCCAGGTAAATTTAATAAAATACTAAAGGAAATAATTTCATTTATTGCTTCCTTCCGAGCTTACCGAAGGTAACGGAAGCTACCTTCGTAAGCTTCGTTCTCAGAACGAAAAATGTTTAGGTCTTCCGAAGAAAAATCCGTTTCAGACATCAGGGAACATTTTTGGTTCCGTTTCTGTCTGTCGGTCATTCGCTCAATTTTTGCGTATAATAAAATATAATCGTACGCTTTTATTGAAATTTGAATGGTATAGGTCATGATTAGCCTATTGTTAGTCCCATATAAGTTTCAACCTTCTGCGCCAATTTGTTTCGCTCCACTCCAACATGCACACAAACATACACTTATTTACACTTATAACTTCAAAAGTACTTAGCTGATTGGTATGAAACGTTTATAGTAACAAACTGAAGGTAACGGAAGCTAGGTGATCATTCTGAAGAACAAAACATTTTTAGGTTTCCTATTTCAAATATTTCAAGGCAGAAATCCGTTTCAGACATAAGGGATCATTTTTGGTTCCGGGTCTGTCTGTCGGTCTGTCGTTCAATTTTTGCGAACCACCATATCTTAAAAACTACACCGTAATTTTAATGAAATTTTGGTGGTTGGTCATAATTAGCCTATTGTTGGTCCCATATAAGTTTCAACCTTCTGCGCCTATTTGTTTCTCTCCAACATACATTTGTTTACACCTATAACTTCAAAAGTACTTAGCTGACTGGTATGAAATTTTTTATAATTTATCAAAATAATACACAGATAGCCCCAGATTAATTTGAACCGTCTTCGCTCTTTAACTTTTGCTAAATTGATAATTTATTTCACGTAAAATATTAAACCAATTTTGACACAAAAAATCGCGAGCGTTGCGCGCGAACGTTGAGCGGATAACGTTGCCCAACGAACCCTGGCATTGGTAAATTGAACATGTCTACCAAATTTCATCAAGATCGGCCCACTTTTACTTAAGTAATCGTCATACGCTTCAGAGGACGCGGACACACAGACCGACAGACAGACACGAGACCAAAAATGTTCCCTGCTGTCTGAAAAGGATTTCTATCTTGGAAGTTTTAAAATCGGAGCCATAAAAACTTTTCGTCCTTGTAAGTGAACACAATGCTTCAGTTACCTTTGGTAAGCTTGGAAGCAAAACAGCGACAACATTAAGAAAATTGACAATAAAGGCTTGTAAAAGCATAAAATCAAGGAATTACGTGATAGGATGCAAGGAAGCTATGTGCCACCAATTGACCGTTATACATGTAAGAAAATTGAACTATTCTTGTTACTAGTTATAAATTGGCTCTTCTGTGCAACGTGAGGAGTTATTTTTCGACACTAAGTCAGTGCACCTAATGATGCACAACAAATTATTTCAAACTTATTTGAAAAAATGAAATAAAACTAGTTCCTACCCAAGCTGTATGTGATGGAAATTATTAGAAAAACTAGTTTTAAAAACATACTGTTCGGATTCTAATCTCTTTCCTCAACACTTACACTGATTACTGATTATTTTGATTTGTTTCATCTTTAGTGAAGAATAAAGAAGACCACTAGTGGTTGAAAGCCGGCTTTGTTTAGTAAAGTATCTGGAATATCTGTATATGGATATCTGTCTTGAAGTTGTTTCTTTTAAATCGGAGACCGTCCGACCCCTTATGTAAGCTCGGAAACAATTGATTGTTTTTTGTTTTTTTTTAAATAGATATATAATCAAGTAATTGCTAAGAATTTATAGGCTTAGCTAAGCCAAAACGGAATTCAAGACCCGTTAAAAATCCTAAGTAAAAGTCAACCAGTCTTGAATTTTTTTATCACTTTGGACCTTTTTTTAATATATGGTGATAAGAATTATCCAAACCTATACCATCATCCAAATTTTATTTAAAACAGACGATTTAAATAAAGCTTAAAAAGTTCGCCCTTCACTTCACAAAAACTTCTGCTTTTATTAGGTTGAAATTTTACATGCCTGTTTCAATATTATATTAGATGATGTGTATGAAATTTTATATAAAACCGCTACGTTAGAATTAGAACGGAAGATATCGGTATAAGAACGCTGTTTTTTCTATTTTAAACGTTGTTTAATAAATTTAGCGACCTTTAACACTTCATAGTGGTTTCAGTGTTAATTTTACTAAAACAAATATTTAAAAAAGTTGTTTGTCTCATTAAATAGACGAAGTTAGAATTTTATTCTGTCCTAAAATTCAAATTTTACGCTTAAAGTTTCGCGAACGCTTAGGATAACGTTGTCTGATAAACTCTTCCTGGGCATAGGTAAAATGAACATGTAGACCAAATTCCAAATAAATCGGTCAACTGGTATAGGTTTTGTGGCGGTCGCTTTTTTACGATTCTCTCCTGGACTCTAGATTCTAGATGCTATAATATGTGCCACAAGAAACTTCGTTCCAAAAATAATTGACCAGAGTTGCGTGCATTTAAAAAAAAAATAAAAATATCATTTGTAAAACAATCATTTCCTTTCTTAATTTTCGATTTTACTGTGACCAAATCTTGTAGCTCCCTTCCCAATAAACTCTGTAAAACGTTTTTACAGCAAATGTCCAGTTAAAAAAGAAACTAGGTAACTCTCGAGTTTCTGGTGAACGTTCAATATAAACTATATGATCAAAATTACAAATTATTATTAATATTTAGTATAGAAGTGAATCAATTAATTCCATTTATTCGACGAAATATTTATTTTTCTCTTGTATTTCAATCATATCAACTATTACTGGGGCTATAGATGTAGATTTCAAAAACTACAATGATTAATAGTGCAATATTTAAACTTTTGAAAAATTAGTAATTTACTACTCTAGATTCTAGTTTAAATTAAATGATTTAAAGTATCAGTCCGAGACTACACAGAAACTTTCTCGTATGGTTGAAACTGTACTTAAATCCCATTATAGGTCATTTCATTTAAGCGTTCAACTGGTGTTTTTTTTTTTACTTTTTATTTTCGATTGTCAACAAAATCAGACTTATTTTCATCAATATCTAGGAAATTATATATTTCCTGGGAGAACGGCTAATATCGTTCGGCTCATATTCATATTGGACTACATTTTAAATTATTTTTTAATCAAAATTGTTATTGGCGGGTAGCACCCCTAAATCTGAAGCTAAAATTCAATTATTATTTCGCCTCGGGGTATACTTTTTTTTTGAACATGTATGCCAAATTTTGTCAAAATCGGCCCCAGTACAGTAGTTTAGGCTCTAAGTGTCTGCACAGAGGACAGACAACAGACAACAGGCAGTCAACAGGCAAATATTTTTTTAAAACCTTTTTGGACTCAGAGGACCTCAAAACGTGTAAATTCCTCTTCATACGAGAAAGTAAAAAAGCACTGAAATTTTAACAAATATGCTGTTATTTTTTGAAAATAGGTGTATTGCTCAATATATAAAACGACAGAAAAGTTGTTTCATTAAGTTGATAGATTACGAGTAGGTATAACATAAGGGCTCTAGTGTTATGAAAAGCTTTTGAACGAAGTCTAGTATTGTAAATCGATCCATTTAGTTCTTAAATTTTTAATAAAAAAACAGAGTCTCCAAAATTAAAGTTCAAATATAAATTCGAGTTTATGCCTGAAATAAACACAATTATAATTTTCGGGATTAATTTCCTTTGAGGAAAAAAAATTTTTTTTATCAATAAATAGATAATTAAAACTGTTGATTCGTCAATCCTATAATGACTTGAGCCATCTATCAGGAAATATTGATGGAATTTACATTATACCCGATTAAATTTTCGGTAAACCACATACCTACTTGTAATAATCGTATTTTGATTAGAGAAATATGTTTATGATTCGCTGTAAAACACTAAAATATGTATTCTCGAAATCCTTTTTGTTACAATGGTTATAAATTAATGAGGGGGATTTGAGCTATCAATGACCGTATTTTTCGGATTATTACAATAAGCATTGAAGAATTAAAAAGCATTTGAACAATGTTTATAGTATTTGTTAATTCCACGATATGCTATTATAAATTAGGGTTATCAAGAAACCTTAAAGATTTATTCGCTTTAAAAAAAAAAAAATAATAATAATAAAAAAAATCAATATACATACATACTAGTGTTATCAATATACATATAAGTGTTTGAAATATAGATTCTTAGTGATTTTTAAGTGAAATTATTTCTATTTGATAATCGAACTAAAGAAGAAAATAAATATTAAAAGATCATGCTATTTCTAGCGTGCTAGCAATGACAATTGTAAATGACAAAATAAACTATTTTAAGGTATAAAAAAAGCCGAAAGCTGATTTGTTAAATCTGTGTATGGGAGGTAAAGGGCACTATCTCCATTTTTTACGAAATTGAGGTTTTAACAGTTTCCTATTTATCTTTTCCCCCTTTTTTAGAGGTACAAGGCACTATGTCCTAAATCTAAAACTCACGGATTTAGCCAGTTGAAAAAAACACTATGAACCAACATGCTGGGGAGGTAAAGAGCACTATTTGTACATGTAGCTGTTCACCTCCAGAGAATTAAGAATAAGTAAGCACTATGTGCAGATAGTGCCCTGGGTATAGTCCACTTAGTAGAGTGAGAGAGCTACTTGTCTTATCAGTATGGCCTTACATACATATACGCCATGCATCATTAAAAAATCAATAAAATAGCTCTCCTGAAAAATTTACAATTTGGCACATAGTGCCCTTTACCTCCCATATACAGAAATAAACAAGTATTATCTACCGTGGAGAGACTGGTTCTTTTTATTTATTTATTAAGATGACCTCCACTTACGCTCTTTTTTCTCAAGTATTTTAAGGTAGTTACTCTCCACCAATCTAGATACACCTATCTCAAATCTAAATAGGTATATTATTATAAAAAAAAAATAATAATAAAAAAAAATAAACAANATATATTTTGAAGAGTTCTATGTTGAGGGGTTTAAATCTGATTTAATTTGACCACTCTTTAAGCCCCACTGGCACTGAAGATGACCATTTGTGGTTGAAAGCCATTAAAGTACAATAGAATTACTTTTGATAAATATGTCTTTCAATAATAAAAAAAAATAAATAAATAAAAAAAAACCTATTTCTTTTGCTCAACTATATTAAATAACATCTGGCACCTCCGATTCCGGACAAAATGAGGAATAGCAAAGAGATATTGTTTTCCGCAATCATAAAGTTGGAAATGTAATTTTTAATGTCATTGAAACTAATATTTGATGACTTTATGTTCAATGTATACCTCCTATACTTAAATAAATTACGAAAACATGTAATAAAAATTAATTAAGCGAAGTTACATATTCACTACTCTAATAAATCGATGTTTATTAACAATCAAGACAATGTACCTAATGATCATAAAAATAACGTTATTGTAAAATTTTAATTATTTCTTCAATAAATAAATTATAAGCTAATAATCTGATATCTTAATTATTAATCGTTAATGGGTACAAAGGTTACACAATTTCCTTTATCATTTAAAGGAAAAATGTATTTAACACAAATAATAATAATATAATTCGTAATTAAATCTCTTTATTGAAGTACATGTATTAATTTAATTTCAATTTTTTTTCTTTTATCTTTTTTACATTAATAAAAGTACTTGAACAGTGTTTTATATTATAAAATCGTTGGGTTTTAACAAAAATCAGATAATGTGACAATTTATAATTTTATTGTTTAAATATTATGAAATTAAGTGGGATTGTTTTGAAAATAATATATATTTTTTTTAAAAAAAAGTAAATAAGACGCCATAATTTCTTAAGTAATCTTTATAATACCCTACTCATCCTCAATATAAAATTACGTCAAAGCCTTGGTTGAATTTAAGAGGCTGGTTAAAGTAAAAAAAAAAATAGAAGCTTATATTATTTTATAAAAACTGATAATATAGACAGTTAGTTCCTTTCTCAAAGGAATTCCTTTAGAATACTAAAATAATTTTTAACAAGAACATTTTTATTAATGATATAATACCCCCCCCCCCTTTTTAAGTTATTAAAACAGGAGATTTAAAAAATATTATTACCAGTACCAACAAAATAAGTAGGCATCCAATTAAAATTAAATATAAGTAATATTACAAAACTCAAAATTTAAATATTTAATGCTACTACATATTTATTATAGCATTAAATATTTAATGCTATAAAATAGGGTAGCATAATATTGAATTAAATTATATTTGCTTACAAAATTAAATAGACAAAAACAGCGATATACTTACCTACTACCTACTTAGCACTGGGTCTTATACAACAGTAAAATCGGTCCGAGACAACTCAGACGACAAACTTTCTCATATATGTACATTTAATTACTATTGAAAATTTCATCAAAAATATCATAAAAATAACTTCTCCCGAGCGGGGAATCGAACCCGGGCTCTCTCCATGTCCGCGTTTTAATCCATTTTCTCAGTAACTAGATTTTTCCCGGGAAAACGGCTTATATCATTAGATTCGTATTTAAATTGACTACATTTTAGAATTTTTTAATCAAAATCGTCGGAACCGTTTTCGAGAAATAATTTTTTTTCGTGTTTTTTCAGAGTTTTTGGGGGGTAGCGCCCTCAAATTTGGAGTTAAAATTAATTTCTCAATTTCGGCTCGGGGTATGATTTTTCTGAACATGTATGCCAAATTTCGTCAAATCGGCCAAGTAGTCTAGGCTCCAGGTGTCTTCACAGACGACAGATGACAGACTGACATTTTTTTAAAAACCATTTTTTTGGATTCATGGGAACTTAAAACTTGTAAATCCATCAAAATCTCAAAATCGAATTTTCGCGCCATCACAATACTTTCTCTTTATATGAGAAAGTAAAATGGTATATAGCAGGATGAGTTTGAGCAACTATTTCACGTTGTGATTATCAATGTTTAAATAATGCTTCACACCTCTCATGGGAGATAGGACTCTGAATTATCTCTCAAGTACATGAATAGTAAAAATGGGATATTATGTAGGTATACAAAAAACCTTTCAAGAAATATTTAATATTTTTATTTGCGATTAATACGAAATATAAACATTTTATCTCTGTTTAGATGAGTAGAAAGTGATTCTTTATGTAGTTGTATTCATTGTGCATGCGCGTTCATAATTATTATCTTCTTTTTTCCGCTCTAGTGCAGAAAAAAGAAGAATTCTTAACCTTAACGCTCGATCAGCGTGTTTGTTTACATTTAACAAAACTAATATGCTGTTTCTTTAATGAAAGTAGCAGTTTTTATCAGGTTTTTAGTGAAAAACAATGAGTTATTTAAGTTATTATGACAAAAATGAGAAAAATACTCTTCGCGAAATAATTCATTCGGCAAAAAATACATCTAATAAATTAATGTCATCTTTATCAAAAGAGAAATACGAACTTACATACAGGAAGTTTATTTCTTTTTTTTATTTATTATTAAAATCCAACAATTGTAGATAAAGTACGGTATGCAAAATGCTACTTTCCGCACTAGACGTGTAATTTACAATTCTAAGAATTTTTGTACGTCCGGATGATGAGAGGAAAATATTTGACTAATTAGTCCTTTATAATTAATCCTATACTAATTAGCCCCCCCCCCTCCAAAAAAAAGAAAATTCTTAAACATTGATTATATCTGGAGAATGAATTGGGTTAGACACTTCGAAGTAGATTGATTACGTTTTGGGTTTGGGCAATAAAAATTCATCTGAAGGCGTTTTTTTCACAACATTATAATGAATGATGTGAAAAAAATTAACAAAGATGTAGTTCAAAAATTAACTTTTAACTAGACGTTATCTTGCTCGATAACGCATTTCTGTTTGTTATTTTTATAACTATTGTTTATACCTAATTTAATATGTTGTATGTTTTAATGCAAAACAGTTGTAATTATTATTTACTAATTTTCAGGCCAGTTCTATGAAGGACCTGGCTGTGGAATACTCCCAGATGTTGGCTGAACAATTGAGTGCAGGTGTTGAGGAAGTAGAAAGACTGAAGGGCTCAGCTTTCGATCAGGTATCCAAACATCGTCAAGATACTCTGACTCAACTTGTTGCATCTGCTAAGGATAAAGTAGAACAGCAAGCTACTGATTGCAAACCTGCTGCCAAAGAAGAGGTTCATCACGTTATTACCGAGTCCGTCACTGATAGGTTAGTATATCCTAAAAGCATAAGTACAGATTGTGGTTGCCACAATAAGCATTAAACTAATGGCCATGTCTTTTTGCACTTAATCTTAATTAAAATAAAAAAATACTATTACACACATCCAAATACCATAGTAGGAATACCATTGGCGGCTAACCGTTACTTCACCGAATAACAGTTACTTAAATAAGCGCCGTTTGATCACTACAAGTGTTAAAAAGTGATCAGAAAAACTTCAATGATGTCTGATTCAAATGATCACAGTCAGCACTCTAGAGATAGTAATGATTGTCTTACAAGAAAGGTGTCACTTATAATTGTCTGCTGTCACATGAATGTTATGCAAGTTTCAGTTCTATGCTGATAAATGCATGTTGAATAAATGTAGAATTAAAACAAGATATTAGTTGGTACATGTAGCCTTATGCATGCTTTCTTAATGTTTCTAGAGAATGTAGAAAAATAATAATATATATTTCAATTGCATTTATATTATCTTGATAGGTTCCTTCACTGCATTAACTTCACTGATAAGATCACCGATTTGGAGAAACTGGTCCTCAATGTATCTACACAAATTGGATTCGTAGAGGATGGCGTCTGTTTAGCTATCACCAATCTCACATCTTGCGGAGGAGAGGAAATCATTGAAGAGGTAAAATCCAAACGATAATCAAATTGTTCACTCTTTAAAAACATAAATATGTATCGCAAACTCAAACTCCATATGTGGTGAAAATAGCACCATTCTTGTGAGGGTTAAAAAAAAATTAAAATAACAATTATCATTTAACATTTTCAGATTCACTGTGTCTCATCTGGTCTTCTTACATACATCAATGATTTCTCACAGCATTCATCAAATATTAAGAATATTGTAGTCCAATTCAACCAAGTACTTGAAGCTATTGGAACTCAATTCCTTAAATGTTTCACCACAGTTGACAATGACGCTACTGAATTTATCCAGCAAACAATTAAAGCTAAATGCTAAAAATAATTCGTAAATAATAATATTCTGTTTAACCAATCAAATAAATGTCTAATTTTTATGTTTTTCCTTTATTTTTTAAATTTTATAAGCTAACACCTATATTACTAACATTAAAAATCCAATTATATTTTTACAATTAAATACCTATATTAATTGTAACAAATAAATTTTGTGATATTATATTTTTTTTGTCCTCTAATGTTTTACTTCATTTTGCGTCTATTTAGTCAACCAGTCGAGGTATCTTTAGTATTCAATTAATTTATTTGCATTAGTCTGTAAATAAATATAATTGGAATTGGTATTGCAATTATAATACTTAAATATGAATGTCAAATTATCTTTAGATTTAAAAATAAAGAAAATTTGTAACAGAGAAAAATTGTATAACTTCATCTACTGTTTTGAAATCTGATTTTCATTATTTTTCCTGGTAGATTTATTCCTTTTTTTCTTTTCCTTCTTTATTGAGTAGCACAACAATAACAATACAGGTCCGGCTTGGCGATGACCGTCAAGCTGCGTTCTAGTTGCAGCTGAGACTTTCGCAACTAGAAGCCCTGGCATCATTATGCAAAAAACCTAAAAGTAAAATTCTAAAGATTTCCGGGGGCCCCCCCCCCCCCCCCCCCATTTTTTTCCGGGGTGGTGCTACACACACTCTATTCAACAGCTTAGGTCTACTACAGGACAGGAGTTACATCCGGCAACTTTACTCATCTACTTGATGAGTTCATCAGTGTTAAACATGTCTCACCCCTCTGGAATTCGAACTCGCAAATTTTTATATAGTGGTAGGTGGTGTGCCTTGGACAGCATATTATTATTACTATATAACCCTTTATACAAAAAATGCTGTGTTAAGTTTAAGTGATAAATTGTGTGCTAGGGATACTGATTTTAAGTAACTCTATGAAATTTGGTGTAGTTAAATCCTGGAAATAGACTCTTTTTCGCTTGTCACGATGCTGTCTTTAAATAGGATGGTACTTGACATAAAAATGTTAAGTACCTCTGAAGATGTTTCCCCAGCAATGGATTAAATGGTGAAAATATACCTACATATTATAATCAAAATCGTCAGAATAGTTTTTTTTTAGATTTTTTTTAATCTTTATTTGAATAAGTTTTCGGGGGGTGGGGGGAACACCCTCAAATTGAGAGCTAAAATTAATTTCTCGAATTTGCCTCGAGGTATGATTCTTTTGAAAATGCAGTCCAAATTTCATTGAAGTCGGCCCAGAAGTTAAGACTCTTATCAGGACAGACTACAGACAAACATTTTGTCACACTTTCTTGGACTCAGGGAATCTTAAAACATCTAAATCCACCAAAATCTTCAAATCGAATTACGCCATCACAATATACTTTCTTCCTAATTGACTTCCTAAAAAATGAATAGTAAATATAAGTTTGACGTTCTTATGAATTTCGACTTCAATCATTTAAATTTTTTTCTTAATATTTCAGCCAGGAAATACTACATTGATAATTAAAATTATTTTCAACTTATATTTTTGTAGAATTTGGCACCTTTAAAATAAGTTGCTAATTTTAATTAATAAAACTCTAAAGAGAAGGAATTATGTTTATTGTAAAAAAATGATCCAGCAAATATTTATTTTATCATCAAAACTGTCTTGAAAATCAGTTTTTATTAAATAGCTGGACCCTTTTGATTGACAAAAATAGCAATTTTGCTCTTTTTTGACTAAGTATTTAGTGAATATTTTATCATTTAAAGAATAGGTAAATTAGAGATACATTTTATATAGCAATACAAATGTAAGAATCTATCTAGAAAAAATAAATGTATGATTTTATTGTAGAAACATTATTTATTTTATCCTTAATTAATAATCCATAATTAACTTTATTCTAAAAATTTATAATCTATAACAAACGAGAGAAGTTCAAACTATATAAATCTATATTATTTTAGATGGCACTTAAGTGTTGGTTTTATGACAATAAGAGTCTATATTGGTTTAGGGGAGATCAGGGGAATGAAATGCACACAACGTGTTTGAATTCTAGGCTATTGGAGATGTATAACGATTTGAGTGGGACAAATGAAGTGGTAACAAATAAGTTTCTAGTTTTTTATGTAAAGGTGTGTTTGACATTTATTGCACCACACCTGACATTTATGTCAGACAGAAATCTTTAGATTAGTGTAGTAGTTTAAACACCGAAATATTTATGTCTGAGATTTATGTTTCTACTCTCAGCTATAAGTGTCGACAGGGCCGTATTTACAGGGGGGCTTGAAGGGCTATAGCCCAAGGCGGCAAATTTTGAAGGGCGGCACTTTTGAGCTGTGATTTTCGAGGCGGAAAGCTTAAAAATTTAAGGTTAAAGGGGCGGCAACCTCACTTGCTATCAGACACATACAGGAAGCGCGAGGACCGAGGCTTTAGTGTTGTAGAGCAATGGTTCTTAATTGGAGGGTTCGATTCGAAAAGGTATTTAAGTTCAAAAAAT
>KZ651393.1:262187-276240 GCA_001010745.2 Gerris buenoi
GGTAACTGATTTTAAAAGATCTACAACTTTGGTCCTATGACTTTTTGTCGTAGGACCATCCCTTCTACCTTAAATAGAGACATGTTTTTTATTTTTATTAAATTTTTGACTTTGAGCTCTTATATCATGTGCAATAATTGACCGATTTAATTTCTGATTGAGGTGCTGAAACCGCACATTAATGCCCTTTAAAACGGGTATTTATTATTGTAATTATTTGTAGTACTTATAAAGAAGAATCGAAATTTAAAAGTGAAAAAATACCGGGTTATTTACTTTGTAAACAATATCACTTCTAACAGCTGATTTTAAATTCTTTTATTATTATATTCCCATAGTTTATAATTAATAACAATTATAAGGAAAAATTTAAACAAACATTGAATAATAAAGTTTGTTGTTATAAAGGATAAAAATTAATCAATTGTTTTTGTTTTCGCATAAACTCTCCTTGAACTCTAGATGTAAACAAACCTCTTTTCTTTTACTTAAATTTAGCTCTAAACGTCGGAACGGATCACATATCCTCGAATCTTTTTACATACTACCGACTTTTATTAGGGTAACATTTTTTTATGTTAAATACCTATATATTTTTTATTGTGTTTGTTATAATTATTATTTTGGTTGCAAAAATATAATCAATATTAGCTGTTTGTACGATGTACCTTATACAGAGTTCTTTCTAGTTCACATATTGACACGGCAACATTTCATGGAAGTCATGTGTGGGATTTCCACACCGGTACTTCATACACTTATTGCAAATTTAAGCATTGCGAGAAGTGTCAGACGTATATCTCCGACATAAATCTCGAGGAATTTCTCTCAGATATAAACAATCAAAGCAATTTCTGTCTGACACTTGACATTTATTGCGGAGAGAAGTGTCAGGTGTAAACACACCTCAACAGCTTTTTCACATTAGATAAAAATAGTTTTTTATCTCCTTAAGAGCTTAAAAACTAGGCGTTTTTATGAGGAAGAGGTAATTATAAGCAGATTTAATTAATTTAGAAAAATGGTGGACAAATCGGTATAAAATGTCCATGGTAATTGGCTACGCATGGATTTAGTTAATCACAATCGAATTAGTAAATATCAAACTAGAATCATCTTTAAAATGCTGGGTGAAGAATTGAAACATGTTGCATGTAAATCACGAATCTAGCTACCATCTATTGACGAACACTATCAAATTACTTATTACAGAGCTTTGTTTTCACTATAAAATTCTTGAGGGCAAAGATAATAGGACCCTCACTCTCCTCAAGTTTGCTGGAACCATAGTTGGCATGGCGGTGCCCAACACATGTGATTTCCCCGATCTCACCTACTACTCAAATGTAAAACCTGTCTTAAAGAAGTTATGGAGATGTCATAAGAAAGAGAAGGAATAATATTATCTTATTCTTCAATAAGCTTGCCGTATTTTAAGTAGTCAACAATGCATCATATTGAAAATTGGAGAAAAAAATCAATGGCGACCAATAATAAACAAAAAAATGCTTATACATAATTTATTTCACACATTAACATCAGTTTAAAACATTTATAAACTAAATAATATATTATAAAATACACTTATAGAATAATTAATTAATTTTATGTTTATTTACAATATTTACAGAAGTAAAAAGTAGATAAATTATAATTGACTCCCAACATGAAAGAAACGGTAACAATTAATCAAATTACAATCACCACCAGATTACAGGGTTCGTCTTCTACCAAATTAAAAGCGTCATGGATGGAGAATAGAAACTCTATGAGCTAGCACAATGGTAGATTATAGTTTGATCAAAGTCATATGGTTTAAGGTACTGCAGCTAACTGCTATCTATGTATTTGCATATAGATTTATATTTTTTAATTTTCATTATGAAGTCTGTTCTTGCAATAAATGGATTTTTTTTATTTTGTTATTTTTATTTTATGTTAAAAAGTTTAAAAGAATCAAGTTTCTTTGAGGTAAAACATATTTTTCAAAAAATTAAGTTTGTTCAAGAGAGTTTCCTTATTAAAAGTAAATTATGCACTGCTGTTACATAATGGTAGTATAATCATTTAATTTTGATTCGTTGGTCTTCAAATAGATATAATTATATAACTTGTTTCAATTCCCAGAGGGGTCAATTTTATTTTGATTTAATATTAAAAATGTGCACATCTATTCTTTTGACAAACTGTAAAAATTTCTTCAAAATCTGATGAGTAATTTTAAAAACAGAGGTGTTACAAAAAAGAAAGTTTGTTTGGATGCACAAAAGAAAGTGATTGGGCATAAGGTTAAATATAATATGGAACCGACAATGGGTCAATCTAAATTTCATTAAAATCAGATGAGTGTTTTTAAATTAGAGTAGTTCGCAAAAATGTTAAACTACAGAAGGTTCACAAAAATAAACATGTTATAAAATTTTTTTTTAATAGAATTGGAAATGCCTGATAAGGCGTCACATGGAAGCCAAAATAGAGTTTACAAGATGCGAGTTAACTAGAAATAATGTCTTGTGTGCAAACGCAGCACTTTACTCTCACTTGCTTCAAGTGAACATTTGAAGACAGTGTTAAGTCATATGACAGGAACTAGAGCTAAATAAGAACATTTTCCTACCAACTGTCCAATATTAACTAGCATACGAGATGGCTTTCCTACCTACTGTTGTTCCAGTTAACTAGCACTTTGTAAACACAACTTAAGGCTTAAAAAATAAAGATAAGTAGAAATTAGAACTAGCCTGATATAAAGAAGAGCAAAGAAGAGTTCTAAATTAATATTTATGGATTACAAATTAAAAAGGAAATATCAATAGTAGGCACAAAATAAGATGATACTAGCAAAATATAAAGAGATTTTGTCAAATTAGTTCAGTCAAAATAAATACATATCTATAGATCAATAATTAACACAAAAATCACTAAATCCTATTAGGACAACTTGCATCATTATTAATCCACATTGGAAATATATATACATATAAGAAAACTTCAAAGCCATAAATAGCCTTTTTCCATTTAAAAAATACTACAATACAATAAAATATCTGACAATATAAGTATCTGACGGTAGATACGGTAATTTCGCTTCTGAAATCACAGTCAACTTACACCACAGTTACGTTAAACCTGTTATATTCAGATAGAAAAACACCTTATCTACAGGTGTTTTCATAAATTTGATCCCCCCAAAAATGTATTTATTTAACTTAGGTAAAACAAATGTGGCTCTAAAGAGAATAAAATTCTTAATTCATTGATATAAAATAATAAAAAATCGGACGAATAATAAGGGAGTTATAAGCCTTTAAACTTTGAAAACTTTAAAGTCGATTATCTCAAAACTTTTTTTTTTCCAAAAAAAACGGTAGATACGGATTTTTGGCTTAGCACGGCAGTATAGTACTCTACTCTACCGGCTACTAGCTACTCTACTCTACGGAGCGTTTTTTCGGTTTTCTACGGGTAGAGTTTCTCTACTCGCTACTCTACTCCCCTTTTTACTCTACCCGTGTAAACCCGGCTTAAATAATTTTTATACAAAAATAAATAAGAAAATGGCAATTTAAGTTCTAACAACTTAATTTGAAATAGCCAAATATACTTATTTTGTACAAAAAATTAAGTTTTGATTTAATATTAAAAATGTGCACATCTATTCTTTTGACAAACTGTAAAAATTTCTTCAAAATCTGATGAGTAATTTTAAAAACAGAGGTGTTACAAAAAAGAAAGTTTGTTTGGATGCACAAAAGAAAGTGATTGGGCATAAGGTTAAATATAATATGGAACCGACAATGGGTCAATCTAAATTTCATTAAAATCAGATGAGTGTTTTTAAATTAGAGTGGTTCGCAAAAATGTTAAACTACAGAAGGTTCATAAAAATAAACATGTTACAAAAAAATTAATAAAATTGGAAATGCTTGATAAGGAGTCATATGGAACCCAAGATAGAGTTTACAAGATGCGAGTTAACTAGAAATAATGTCTTGTGTGCAAATGCAGCACTTTACTCTCACTTGCACCAAGTGAACATTTGAAGACAGTGTTAAGTCAGATGACAGGAACTAGAGCTAAATAAGAACATTTTCCTACCAACTGTCCAATATTAACTAGCATACGAGATGGCTTTCCTACCTACTGTTGTTCCAGTTAACTANTTTTTTTTTCCAAAAAAAACGGTAGATACGGATTTTTGGCTTAGCACGGCAGTATAGTACTCTACTCTACCGGCTACTAGCTACTCTACTCTACGGAGCGTTTTTTCGGTTTTCTACGGGTAGAGTTTCTCTACTCGCTACTCTACTCCCCTTTTTACTCTACCCGTGTAAACCCGGCTTAAATAATTTTTATACAAAAATAAATAAGAAAATGGCAATTTAAGTTCTAACAACTTAATTTGAAATAGCCAAATATACTTATTTTGTACAAAAAATTAAGTAATTAGTTCAAATGCCTGAAAAATTGGACATGCTTCACATGAGCACATTAAGTAGTAAAGTGACATATCCCCTGTCCTAAAATAACCTAATGGGACTTGAAAGAAATAAAACAGTGAAAAGTAAATTATGTTGAGGTTTTTAATATGGTGTTAAGTAACAGAAAAAAACATTCAGAGAATCTGTGGTGATAAAGTCAGTAGTGATATCTGCTAGGGCCATCAATGAATCAGTGTTAAGTACAAAGATTCAACCCCAGGCCACGGCATTTTGATTTTATGGATCACTATTGATCCCACTGAATTCTCTTTGGCGGCGGTACATTGGTGTATAAAGTGGCTGAATTTCATAGGATAGGGGGTTAGCTAACAAGGGACCAAATAAGAGGCCTAGTAAATTATTGGTTGTTTTAACTGAGATTTTGTGGTACCACTTCATAATTATGACTAGAGTAACACAAAAGTATACAAAGTAACATGTTATCAAAAGTAACACAACATATAAAAGAAATTGTGGCGATAATATTGTTCTGTTCCATTTTATTAACCTCTCTAGTCATAATTATTAGTGGCCTAATTGCTAGATTCAAAAAAATGGTTTTTCCTCTTCGTTCTATTGCTATTACATAAATAAAAACATTTATTATAACTATTTCTTAGAGTTCCCACCAAAACAATATATGTATAGGTTATTATAGGATGGAGAGATCAACCACTAAGACATATCATCATAATTTGGAATAAGTCTCACTTGTGCTAAAAAAAAATAAACAAATAAAATAAAATAAAAATAAATATCTATGTGTAGGACAGGGAGTTCAAGCTACTTCTTGACTGATTCCAAATACATTGATAAGATAAGATAAGACATTGATTTCATGCCTTCCCCAATTTATCCTTTTCCCCATTGTATCCTTTTTTAATAAAAAGATCAAATAAAAATAAACAACATAATATTAAGAACCTGAAAAATATACAACTTTAGAAAAGTTAGGTAATGCTTCACTCTTGAAAAGGTGAGTTACAAACTATAAGACACAATGCTAAAAAGTCACTACTTGATTCTAAATTATAGATTACAATCTTATTTTCAATATTGATTTACAAAGATAATTAATTACACAATATACATTTGAACATTAAATCGATAAAAACATTTACAATAAAATAGAACAGTAAGGCTTAAGCCTGTCTATCCTCATATGAACATACTCCTTAATTATTAATGTTGTTAGATAATTTTCATGTGTTGTATGCGTTTCATCATCGAAAACAGGATGATTAAACTGGGAGAACGGTAAGTTCACTACATTTTCAAACAACTCGGTTCTAGTCTTCGCTATTATCATAGAGATAATTTTTTTTGTTGAAATTGAAAACAAGTTTAATGTATATTTTGATTGATCAAACACTTTGTCACACACTTGAACTATTTTGAAAATATCTCTAGAGGCATTAATCGAAGGTTTGTCATAGAGTAAACTCAATTGTCTTTGCCAATCACCTGATATGGAGTTGGGCTCAGCTAAATCTCTAGTAATGTCAGTGTGTTTTAACATTTCTAAACAATTTACACAAGATATTCTTTTTACTAAGTATTCTCTTATTATATTACTAATTAAAATCAGAATACACTCTTTGTATACATTCAAATGAGGTCTGCAAAGAGATTCGACATAAAATACACCTCTTTTATCTTCTGTTATACTTTCTTTGTTACTTCTCTTTCTGTACGACCTTTTGTTCGATCTGAAATTGGCTAAAAGGGGAGGGATTTCATATATGATTTGGTTTTTACATTTAATCCAGCCCATATATTTTTCTAGGCCACGTTTTAAAGTCAGACAGTCTGGTGTTTCAAAGTTATTTTCCTCTTTAAATGTGAGGTAAAAGAACATATCAATAGGATCCAGGGTCAATTTGTACTTCGGTAGATCATTTTTAAAGGATATTTTTTTCGAGATGATTTTGTCATAGAGTAAACACAGAGAATTCATATTGTAAAAGCAGCAGGTCACAAAATTGATTTTCTTGTGTCTTTTTAGCCATTGGCAATTCACACTTAGTCCTTCAAAGTAAGGGCAGAATTCTGAAGAAAACCATTTCTGCAGATTTACTCCATTTAGCATGGTAGCAGAATCAGTAAAACGGTGTCCCGGGTCAAAAGTTGACAGTACTTTATCCATATTTGTTATGAACTCGATTGTAGGTTCACTACATTCGAACTCAGAGTCTCCACTAATTCTTAGATCTTCCATTGCCTTAGCTAAATTTAAGTCTAGTTTTAAACTTGTAAATAAATTGGCTAATAACTCAGGATCAAGGGAATATTTCAAGGCTAATCTTTCGCTGAGAGACTGCACATACTTCCACTCCACAAATCCTATTTTGGATTTTATTTTGTCAATTCTACCAAACCAATCTCTGGCCTCCTTCCCCAAGTGGTGAATGTCAAAAAAGATCGGCACCTTCATTTTGGCTCGATGTGAGTAGGCTGACACTATTTTGGAAACAGGGCCTAAAGAACAGCCTAGCAGTTCAGCACAACTAAAACTTGTACTGGAGCCATCTAACACTATACAAGTAGGCTTGACAGACCTGTCGAGCAGACAACTAATTAATAATTTAATTATAGAGGCCAAGAAATCAGGATACACGTAATCAACAGGAAAATAAGCCAGTGGAATATTTAAATGTTCATCTAGGAAACACAACATGACAAAAACAACTTGAGTGGCAGCACTATTCTGGATATCAGATGTATCAAACAGATGTGTATACCCAATAAATGTATCGTTGCCTTCATCCCATGCTATATTTCTTTTGATGGGAACTAAGTCTACGACCAAGTTATATTTAATATTCTCAGACCCACCTAATTCCTTTAACTTTTGACTAATAAAATCTAAAGATTCAACTAGAATTCCAGGTTGGAAGTTTGTAGAAAGCATTGCATTTTGCAAAACAATATCATTTGGGAGTGAAAACACAGAACATAAGTATTTGTAGCAATCCGATGAGAATAAATAAAAGGTCAACGCAAATCTCATTTGTAAACGTGAATATTTTGTGGTTGTTCTATTGTTATCCTTGCATCTCATCAGTCTATAGAGTTCAAATTGGCTGTAATTGTTGAATAATAAATCTTCTACATGGCTCTTTAAAAGGTGTTTCTCCTTTAGATGCCCAATGAGTTGCTCAAAATTAGTTATAAGTTTGAAGTGGGGTGTTGGTGAAGGGGTAGTTTCAGGGAGTGAAAAGTTGGGGACAGGTAAAGCAATGGAAGCAAGGCCAGGAACCGCACCCTCGATAACACCATTAGATTTACCTGGAGTTCTACTTAGATTTGCTGTTTTACTGTCGATAGGGGGGCGACTATGAATAGTAGTCATGGGGGAGGTGGCACTTCCACCAGGAACAACTTTCTTAGTGACATTTGACATTTCAGTGCAAAGTTTCTCCTTTAATGATTTCACATTGCGAAGATTTAAAATTGGAGTCTTGACCATTGATTGAGAAGAGGAAGAATAATCATGGTCACTGGACTTCTGAGGACTAAATCTAACTGAATTTTTAGATACTTCATTATTATCTTCAAAATCACCAGATAAAGTAATGGAAGATTGAGTTGAATCTATCATTTTCCTTTTTCTATTTCTTCTACTTGGTAGTCCTTCATCACTGTTGACACTCTCCGTATCCTCATCACTGTTATAGGTAATTGTTTCTCCACTCTTACTGCAGTGGCTACCATTTCTGTCCATTTTAATTGGATCCAGAACCTGCTTTTCTACAGTACCAATATTTAAACCAAAAGATTCCAATGCTTCTTCAACAAGATCCCTTTCATCTTCAAATTTATAACTTGAAGAAGCCGCATTTTCAGATGCTTCGACCTCTAAGCCCATACTTTCTAAAGTTTTTTCAATGCTTTCGTCAAAACCAACTTCAGAAGCGTCTAGAGTACTATCACTTTTATTCATTTCAACATTTCCTTGAGTAATTTCATTAGATCGTGTTTCCTTAGAACAATTAGTATTATTATCAGAAATTGAATTTGTAACTGATTTTTTAGTTGTAGATTTTGAAAGTTTAATGCTCTTATTTCCCAAGTCTTTGCTACAGCTAGATTCATTTTCTATTTTGCTGCTACCTTGCTTTTGCTGGATACTGCTACTTCCAGTCTCCTTTGAACTAACTTTAGATATTTTTTTGACATTACACACTCTTGATGCAGGTTTATTATTAGCAATTGTTGTCAGTGGCTGAGGAGNGGGGGGTAGCGCCTCTAAATTTGGAGCTAAAATTCATTTCTAGATTTCACCTCGGGGTATGATTTTTCTTAATATGTACGCCAAATTTCGTCAAAATAGGCCCAGCAGTTTAGCCTCCAGGCATCTGCACAGACAGATATTTTTTGGACTCGAGGTCAGGAGTATCAAAACTTGTATATTTATCATAATCAAATTTTCATGCTATCACAATACATTTTCATCAAATTCATGAATGACTTGAATACGGTAAAATTGAGACTACGGATAAATTACTACTTGTTTACTTTGAATAATCTATACATATAAAAAAGTGTGCGTGTCTTTCCAAGGACTCCACAAGCCCCCTCTAAACTGACATAGTTTGCTCGATAAGTATTGGGACTGAATTTATAAAAATAAATTTACTAACGATATATTTACAATTAGTTAATATTCCTCAAAATATATCCCTCCTGCATCAATACACCGCTGCCAGAGCTTATCCCATTTTGATTTCAACCACAAGGCTCATCAGAAACCCACGAACCAGCATAATTGTTTCAAAACTATATCTTTTCAGGCTAATTTCAACCTGAGGGAACAAAAAGAAGTCAGTGGAAGCAAAATCTGGAGTGTAGGGTTGTTCTTGTAACTTCCATGGATCACATCAAAAGTCTTCGACCCTGAAGTGAAAGTGTGTTTAGCTTCCCTTCGGGCTCGATCTCCACACTCCAAAGATTGGAAGTAGCTGAGATGGGTCACCTAGCTTACACGCCATCCACCACCATCGATCCTGCCCAGAGAGAACATCCTCCACCACTTCCCATTGGCAGAAAAAAGTCAGTCCTGACGCTTACTGAACAAACTATGTACAAAGCTGAAAATTAACTATTCTATCCTTTTCTATAAAAGGATACTAGGACACAAATAGATCCTGATTTTTTATACCTTTTGTTTAAACAGAAATGTATTCTTATATAAAAGAAAAAAGAAAATTTACCTTCTTAGTTAGAATGTGACTTGCCACAACTTGTTTGTCTATTTTATGGGTACTTGGATGTACTTTTGTTATCAACTGGTCAGAGCTACTCTCAGCAAGCAGAATTTTCAATGCAGTCTTCCTGGTATCTGGTTTGTTTACTTTCAGCCTACTTGGCTGTGCTGTTGTTTTTAACTTTTTAGACTCCCTATCTAAAAGCATTGCCTTCTTCTTGGTAACTGGACCTCCAGATCCATTTTTTTTGTCTTTTTTGGGGGTACTTGGTTGTGCAACTGTTTTAAACTGATTAGAGTCTCTCTCTGTAAGTAATGGAGTCTTTCTCCTTTTAGTTTCAACTTCTTTTAATTTATCATTATAATTAAGGTTGCTACTAGTCCTGGGAAATTTGCAATCAAATTCTTTATATTTTTGAGGTGTTGTTACTTTTCTTTTGGACCGACAAGTAAAAGAATTGTTATCGACATTTGTTGAATTGGTTTTAGGCTTCTTAGATCTTTTTTTCCTATTAGTACTTGGACCAGGTTCCGGCTTAAACAAAAAAATGAACAAATACAAAAATTAAAATAAATAAAACTAAACAAGACTGTTTTCAATAGTACAAAAAATATCATAATTGTGTCTTCAGTTCTTAGTAAAATTATGTAATACCCCTTCTTTAGTTTTGCAGGTAGAAGGAAGGTCATTTTTTGAATGGAAACTTTGCTTTTTGTATTTAATAAAAACAATTTTGGTTATTTGCTTCTTTTTGAAAAAAGAGGAATTATTACCAAGACTGTTACTATTACACAAAGAAATTAGTTTGGATAATATAGATATAATTACCGAAGTTTCCTCTGAGTGCTCTGTTGAGAACCTTTTCTTAAAAGGTTTGGATATATCAGAAATTTCAGCAGATTCATACTGATGAACTGTTTCCTCATCTAACCTTTCCAGCTTGACTTCAACTTTACACTGAGCAGCACTGTCTATAAGCCTATTATAAGTATCACTATCCAGGCTTGACTCAGGTTCATCTTTAATTTCAAATTCTTCCTAAAAAAATAAATAAATAAATAAATATGATTCCATGTACATATATATTTTGAATCTTATAGACAAGATTCTAAAAAAGCATATAAAGAAACATTTTAGCTGAGATTGAAGGATCAAATAATCAAGGGCGGTCCTAGCACAAGCTCTGGGAGGGGTAATCAACAAATTTGCTTTTACCACATCAAAGTAGCCAAATGCTCCACTCCTTATCACCTAGCACTCTACTAACACATTTGTCATTATCCCCATGTTTTTTTTTCTTCTAACATAAGACAATACTAAAAAATATACTTAATATTTAGAAATTTCTTTGTTATCTTTTCCCTCCAAGTCATTTGGTGTTTTATTTTTTTATTTTTCCAAAATCCTGGGGGGGGGGGATAATTACACCCATTACCCCCCCGTGGGACCGCCCTTGATATTGATATTTATACACCTTTTCTAGAAGGTAAATGTGTTATATTATGTGTTATATTATCATCTAGGTAGTTTAAAATAAGCCTGCGTTTATCAAGATATACTGTTACCCAATACATTAATGTTGGGCGGGTTATTTTACTTTTCAAAATTTTCTTTTAAATTTTAACCACAAGCAATAGTATTCTTAGAATAAGCAATTTACTATTTACTAGCTTTAGAAGTAATTCTAAGTATGTAAATCGTAAAATTGATTACACAATTTCTAGAAGTTAACTGTGTATAATATTATCATCTTATTAAAAATAATCCTGCGTTTATCAAGATATACTGTTACCCAATACATAAATGTTTGGCGGGTTGTTTACTTTTCAACATTTTCTTTTAAATTTTAACCAAAAGCAAAAGAATTCTTAGAATAAGCAATTTACTATTTATTAGCTTTAGAAGTAATTCTAAGAAAGTAGCTTAATAATTCTAAATATAATCTTCTCAAAGTTTAAATGAGAAGTACATATTGATTTTAAGTATAAATGATAATATACTGACTTGCGAGTTGATATTGGTGAGTAGGATATAGATATAGAAAGCAACAGCTCCNCCCGTGATACCGCCCTTGCAAATAATATATATTTTGGCCTGGATTGTTTCTTGTACTAAGAAAGTTATACGTAGTTCCCACACCAGATGACATAAATCATTGATGCAACACGACACCAGATACGACCAGACACTTAAGATTTATAAACCTCTGTTTAAATAACTCTCCACAGACTTTAGAAATCTTCCCGCAGAATTTCTGTTCACTAAAGTAAAAAAGCCAGGACAAATCGCTGGATCCTGGAACCCAACCAGGCTTAACTGTTCTCTTCTTATGAGTTATCCATACCTCAACCAATGCTTTCACTCTACTAACAACACCATAGCCATTCCAGACTGAGATATAGCATTTGAGTTCTACGTTAACTCTTATCTACATTTTGGATATGAACAATTACGCAACAGAGCATTACCAAAGTACTACAGTCTACTCTCGATAACTCGAACCTCAATAACTCGAATTCCTCGATAACTCGATTTTTTTTCGAATCCCCTTCACTTCCCTATAGTGTTTGCCTTAATTATTACCTCTATAAGTTGAATATTTTAAAATCAAAACCTCGATTAGACGAATTTATTTTGTTTTTGGAGCCGTGAGTAGTAGAGTTCTCGCATGTCATAGTCACACAGTAAAGTCGCATATCATGGCTTCCCCTTCTTTTGAGAATTCGGCATGCCGGCATATACTTTATCAACTATCCTAAAAATTCGGGATAAGTAATGATAATGCAACAAGTGGATTAGCCAGCTCAGTGAAGAGGGCAAAATATGTATTATAGTTTTTGTTTAATACCCTGTATTACTTGGTACTGGTTTATTACTTGAGTAGGAACCTCTATAACTCGAAGTTGGTTATTTTAGACCTCAATATCTCGAACCTCGAATAGTCAAAAAACTCGACATCTTGAATTTTTCTATTTACCCCTGAAGTTCGAGTTATCGAGAGTCGACTGTAATATTGCTGCAGTTAGCCAAAGTAAATATTAAATAATACCCATTAGTTTATGAAATTAATAAATAATATAATTTTTTTTTTTTTTTTCTTGTTTTTATATTATTATTATTATTTTTTATATTATTATTTTTATATTGAGATGAAGATGTAGAAGTTTTTGTTTTTACCTTAAATCGACCCAAAAATTTTGAAATAATATAAAGTTATTAAATTCGAGAAAACATAAATAAAAAAGATCATAATTAGTTGGGCATGGAGATGCAGTATTTTAATGGAATATAATATACAGTAGTCACCACTTAATGTGATCACGGTTAATGTTATCAACCCCTTAGTGTGATCAAAATAGCTTGGAACGGGCCCACCCAATACCAATGCATTAAAAATCATCCGTTTATTGTTATCAGTATTTCGTTTATTGTGATCAAAGTCAAGTCGAAATCGTTGAATTTTTTTTATATAATTTTCGGGGTAATGACTACAGCAGCGGCAAACCGAGAAGCGTTTTGTCTAAACACCCAGGATTCTCAGAAATTATACCTTACGCCACCTTTCCTTCCTCTATATTACTACATAGACATAGAATATCTAAACATCCATTTCTCCCCCTATTTCTACGACATTTCACTTAGACAGAGATCAGTTTTTTTTTGTCTTTCAATCGTTTCTGAGAACTCTTTAGTCAAATTAACATTACATTTATACAAGTTTGAAGTCGATTATTTTGTTATAAAAAGTTTTGATCAAAGAATGAGTGGTTCAAAACGTCGTGATCATCTCGTAGGAGAAGTTATACATCTTAAGATCGTACGATCGTTTTCGACCGAGATAAGCCAGTGGAAATCCACTATTAAATTTGAAACTTTCTCGGCTATTGTTGAATAAACTTCTAAAACAACGGAATGATATCGGGATTGTCTCTTTAAAGAATGAGAACCAAATTCGCAAAAGAAAACGGAGAGGACTAGAAGAAAATATTGAGCGTGCCCTCAAGGAATAGTTTCTGAAAAAGAGTGTAAGGAGAATAAGAAAAAAAAAAAAATATATGTGTAGTGTCATTTCAATCATTTGTTTATTTTCTAATGTGTAAACTGCACGTGTTTTAAGTGTACGTAATTAACTAAAACTTAAAAATAATTTTTTATTTTTATTTTTCCCCATCTGCTTCAGCACCTATATTAGCGGGAATATCGGAATTTTCCAGTGTTATCTATTTACATTTAGATTTTGATCCAATAAAAACACAATGAAAGCTTAACCAATGAGATTTTGCTTATTATTATCAGTCGGTTAATGTGATCACTATGCCTTGGTCCCAAAGTGATCACATTAAGCGGCGACTACTGTATCTATAA
>KZ651393.1:277366-291774 GCA_001010745.2 Gerris buenoi
AATTTTCAATCTATATATATATATATATGTGTGTGTGTGTGTGTGTTACACACTAAATTATTCTTTAGAACAAGAAGATTCTGGCTAATATTTATTGCTTACATTGGTTTAGAAAACTTTTCTGCTGGGTTTGTTTGCTTCTTATTTCTTAAGGTTATAACAAATGGAGGTGCCGCACCATTATCATTATGTGTATTTCTTTTCTATATCTGTTATAATAGGGTTTTATATGATGTGGTGTTTTACTTTTGCTATAAATTAATAGATATAATTATAAATAATATAACAACATAAATAAAAATAATGCTCCACTGTTACTGCTCTGGCTACCATTACTGCTATAAATAATTGAGTTCAAGTAATTATGAAGGCAAGTTAGTTGTTGATACATAATTGTCCTACTCATAGTAAGCAAGGGGTAAATAAAGGAAGAATGTATTTATTATACTATACTAATTCAGCAAACATACTAAACATCTAATGTTTAAACAGTAGTACATTCAAAGAAATAAGAACAGCAAAAGCATATCTAATATTTTTAAACACAACTTCACAAAATCACCTCATGGTAGAGTTTCGTGTTTCTATCTCTTTTGATTCAAAAGTTATTGGAACCGTACAGAGTGACAGACAGACACATGAAATGAAACTAGAAGGGTTTCTTTTTTGATGAAAATTACCACAAAATATCGGTCAACAGAACCAATTTATTTTTTCTTTTTTTGGTTTTACCAACAAAACCCTAAAAAGACAGGAGTACACCTAAGAGAATATTTTTACCTCAGGATCAGGTTGACCGAAGGATGTTTTCCTTTTTCTATTTCTTCTACTTGGTAGTCCTTCATCACTGTTGACACTCTCCGTATCCTCATCACTGTTATAGGTAATTGTTTCTCCACTCTTACTGCAGTGGCTACCATTTCTGTCCATTTTAATTGGATCCAGAACCTGCTTTTCTACAGTACCAATATTTAAACCAAAAGATTCCAATGCTTCTTCAACAAGATCCCTTTCATCTTCAAATTTATAACTTGAAGAAGCCGCATTTTCAGATGCTTCGACCTCTAAGCCCATACTTTCTAAAGTTTTTTCAATGCTTTCGTCAAAACCAACTTCAGAAGCGTCTAGAGTACTATCACTTTTATTCATTTCAACATTTCCTTGAGTAATTTCATTAGATCGTGTTTCCTTAGAACAATTAGTATTATTATCAGAAATTGAATTTGTAACTGATTTTTTAGTTGTAGATTTTGAAAGTTTAATGCTCTTATTTCCCAAGTCTTTGCTACAGCTAGATTCATTTTCTATTTTGCTGCTACCTTGCTTTTGCTGGATACTGCTACTTCCAGTCTCCTTTGAACTAACTTTAGATATTTTTTTGACATTACACACTCTTGATGCAGGTTTATTATTAGCAATTGTTGTCAGTGGCTGAGGAGTTATTGTCTTAACAATTTTCTAAAACAAAAAATATAGTAAATAACAGATTAGCTTAATATAAATTTATATAAAATAAGTATTTTACTCAAAGTTACAATTGTATACAAAGATATAAACCTGTAGCACATTAGAAAAACTGCCATCAAGCAAAAAAAAAAATACTCGGTCAAGGCATTGTCGTTGGAGCCATTTATTAAGAAATGAGAAAATGCCAAAACACACAAAAGCTGTGAACTATGGGTGCAGTTGCCAGCCGAAATATATGCCACAGTCTGTTCACATGGCCTTAACAACCGTATCTCAAACCAATATTAACTGAAAAGTTAAGAAAAGCTGAGGAGTTTTAATTTTTTACTAGAAGAAATTACTAACCTTGTAAACAATGTTTCTGGTGCTTTTTTCACCTGGCGCTGATTCAAAGGTTTGTAATTCATTCACAGGTAGTTTCTCAGTTATCAAGAGTAGCTTTTTATTAGCTGGTGAAATTTCATCAGTTATACATATTGGTTCATTCCTCTCTGAATCCATTAGTGTCTTGACAGAATTCTTATATGCATCTAATAATAAAAGCTTTTTGGAGAGGTTAGAAAACTTTACAATAATAGTGTGTAATGTTTTTTGGCCTGAAAGAGCATTTTTCTTTTTGAATATGAGGCAACGGTCTAAGTCCTCTGAATGAAGCTGTACACCGAAAAATAATGCAATTCTTAAGACATCTCCAATTACATCCTGTTGAACTTCATGCAATCCTTGAATCTCAATGAATGGACTCAGTAAATTTGAACTTTGTGATATAACTGGAAACTTTTGGGTGTTTGGTGAAACTTGGACCTGAAAAAATTAAGAAACAATAAAAACCAAATATTATGCATTCAATTGAAAATAATTAAAAAGACGTTTTAAGGAATTTAGGAAGATGAATTAAGTCAAATAAGGAAGTTTTAGTAAATCAAATAATTAATCAAAGAAAGCATAAAGATAAATTAGGACCAACAATGATTTTTTTTTTTTTTTTTTTTTAAGTTTTATTTTAGCTAATTTCTTTTAATACACAAATTTTAACATCATAATAATATAAGATCTTACAGATTTATATATAGTAGGATAAGCTCCAGGTACGAGAGTACGTTCAGTTTTTTCTCCCTGCCATTGATTTGGCTTGAAATGATCACTACACATATAACTAGTTTCTGAAGGAGTGTAGTCTAACTGACCAGCAGCTGAAATCCACTTCTTTAGTAACTCTTCATCACCACTGTCCAATGGAAATCTGAAACATAAATCATATAAATTTTCAATCATCATAATGAAAGACTTTGAAATTTATATATTCTAACAGAGTCAGCATACATGTATTTTTTCAAACATAAACAAAAAAATTTCTTTAAACATCACAAAATTCACCTAATGATATGTCTTTTAAAATAATTAAATAATATTAAAAAAGTTTACTTGTGTAAAGTAATGCTTGGTAGTCTAAGAAAGCCATCCCTGTTGTTACAGCCCAAAGCAGCACATTTTCTGGCTTTACTGAAACATATAACAAAAATGTAATGAAAAAGTGTAATTAGAATATTGAACAGGCAAAACTAGCAGATATTCATTTTGGCCGTAATTTATGGAATGTCTTATCCAGTTTCAATCTTTAACTTACAATCACATTCCTTTGACTAGTAATAGTCTATACTGTGCTAATGGAAATTAGCAAGGCATTTTAGAAAAAATAGACATAAATAAATCAAAAATATATAATAAAACAAATAATTTTAAGCATCACTAAACATATTTTTTTTTACTGTCAGTAATACTTTGTAGGTGAAAAAAGAGATAGTACCTGTAGGGAATTCTAGGAACTTCATCACCACGATATTCAAATAGAGTTGGAACAGCATCGTGTTTCAAAATCCTGAGAAAGCCATCCTTCGTGTTTTCCCACATTTGTGGAGGGAAATGAGACTAAAAGCACAAAATACTGTATTGAAAATTTTAAATGGTAAAATTTAAATTACTTTTTACTTTCTCATATAAAAAGAAAGTATTGTGCCTGCACGAAAATTCAATTTTGAGATTTTGAAAAATTTACATATTTTGAGGTCCCCTAGAGTCCAAAAAAGTGGCTTATACAAAAATTCTGTCTGTTGTCCGTGTAACTAAACAATTTTTGGGCGGATTTTGACAAACTTTGGTATAAACTTCAGAACACCCGGCTTAGTTTGATGTTTCTAAATCATAATATTGCTGAATAAAATAAAAAAAATTAATTTATACAAATACACCCAGAACATTAGAAAATAAGCAAATAATAAACAACGTGGAAGTAAATGGCTATGGTCATTCAAATATCAGCCATATCTACAAGTTTGAGGACATTTGGGTAGTATCTGTCAACAGATACCACAGCAGGGTGGTAAGGGAGGCTATTGAGATTGAGAAACAACCTGCAAATTTTAACAAAGTGGATGGATTCGCCCTTTCTCAGATTTGGAAACCTCAGGTCAGCACAGTCACTTCCTGACTTAATAAATCACCCACCCAACGAAGGAAGCACTTGCCTGACAGCATCATCCACACTCCATACAAAGGATAAACCCAAGTAAAGGAACTCCCGTGAAATCCAGGCACAATCAACGATCCAGAAAACCAGTATAAATATACTTCAACGATCCAGTATAAATATGTTGTTCTTCTCTCCAGTTGTCAGTATATCTAGTTGTTGCTTTAAGTCAACATCACGATGTAGCACACCTCTGAAGATACCTCCATTAATGGAAGCATCAAAGTTGGACTTCAACCCCTTTGTTTTGCTGATTACACTGGAAACCCAGTTATTGATTACAAATCAACGGAAGCCGATACACACTTATTGTTAGGCAGACACAAGAATTTTCTTTGTCAATATTGTTAATAAAACGGCATACCCTACCCAATCTGTTGCATTTTAAATGTGATTAATGTTGAAATTATGGGTTTTTATAAATCACCCCTCTATATGGTACACCAGGATGTATTAACTCATAATGACAAAAANCAATACTTAATTAATTTTATATTACTCCTAATCAGCAATTGCTGTGGTTAGTAATAATATTACATACCTTACGATTACAAGTAATGTTAGACTTAGCAAATGAATATTTATAACTGATAAGCAAGAAATCCTCTTGTTCTTTTTAAACATTTTTTTTTACTGATTTGACAACACCTTTTATACATGATTCAGACAGAATGATTTAATAAAATACACATATTAAGATGTATTATTTGCTGCATACCTCACAAATAAGAGCATCTTTTATGGGTGTATCATCTATCTTAAGATGCTGCAACCATTCTTTTTTTCTCTCGTCGCTTGAAGGAATTCGTTTCATAACAAAATCATATTCTGTTCGATTTGGACACCCATATACGTTACATTTAGGCATTTTGATACACCTAAAAACAAAATAATATAATAAAAACTGACATATTTAAAATTAACAAATAGATGTTATACGATTACAAAGTATTCACAAATATAAGTAATTTGAATGTTAGAGTTTACTTTCTGCCTTACAGCCATAAGAGTTATTTGAGAAACATAATTGATTGATCCCAACAACACATTAAAAATAGTTGTTTATATTTAAAAAGTATAACTACTTATTAAACAGTGTCATGAGTCATGAGTTAAAAGACCTATACCTGTTGCTCCAATGATAAACGTCATACATACATGTTGTTTGTTATTGCCTTCATTGTTGCTGGTTTTTGATATTATTTAATTTATATTGTTTATTGAGTTACACAGTTTTTGGCTCCGTAGTTTTAGGGGAAGGAAGCCAAGAAGGGTTTAGAGTTTAATAGTTAACATTTATAACTGTAAAAACGTGTTTTGACTATAGTTATTTTCTGCCCCAAAAGTAAAAGCTCTTGGCTTCTCTTCTAAACTATAAAACCAAACTGAAAAACTAAACACACTATATAATAAATAAAGAATAACAAACACCCGCAACTAGGGAAACAACAATACAAATGATATAAGACATTTATCATTGCAGCCACAATATCCAGGAATTTTTCATACATAAAATGGCTCGGGTGTGTCTCAAAGAAGCCCTAAGAATCAATATGATGAACACCCAGGATGAAGTAAGCTAAGAACAGAACATAGAATGTGGAACATAGAATATGGGATAACCTGAGGAAATAAGGAGTATAAGTATACAAGGATAATAGGAGTATGTCATAGCAGGCAACAAACACCATAGAAGTAAGTAAAGGTTTAAGACAAAACGTGGATCATAAAGGTGATGGATTTAAGTTATGTATCATTTTCATATTGCCAACTCTGTCTTGAGGGTTTGGTGACATTGGTATTATTATTATTGGCGAGTGTTTACTTCAAGAAGACAATTAATAGTTAATGTATATCGAACGTGTTATATTTTTCACGTTAGAAGTTCTATCATATCAAACAGGTTATGGGGCCCAGTAGCAAGGATTATTTAAGTATAAAATTGAAAGAAAATAAGAAATCGTCATGAAAATTAATTCCACATATAGCATTGAACATTTTAAAAAGGGCAAATTACGAGTATGAGCACAATCTGTACTGATCTACTGATGTACTGAAAAATTTCAAAATCAGAAAAGATTATAAAAAAAATAAACAATTGGGATCACGATTATTTCAATGCCAGATCACCTAAATAGATCATATTGCTGACAGAACTGAAGCAAGTTAAGAACTGCCAAACCTCTAAACTAAAAAAGTAAACATTATACGAGTACATTAATGTTTTACCTTCCGAAGAGTCACTAGAATCCAAAATAATCAGCTCTAAATGGTCAGTTGATTCAGCCTACATTTTAGTCCACAGAATTACACTAAATAAGGTGAAATCAATCAAGATATGTTTTGATTCTGTTTCATTCTTTCATCTAATCTTATAAACATTAATTATTCACAAAACCAATAAATTCCACAGCAGATAAACTNAAATGAATATTTATAACTGATAAGCAAGAAATCCTCTTGTTCTTTTTAAACATTTTTTTTTACTGATTTGACAACACCTTTTATACATGATTCAGACAGAATGATTTAATAAAATACACATATTAAGATGTATTATTTGCTGCATACCTCACAAATAAGAGCATCTTTTATGGGTGTATCATCTATCTTAAGATGCTGCAACCATTCTTTTTTTCTCTCGTCGCTTGAAGGAATTCGTTTCATAACAAAATCATATTCTGTTCGATTTGGACACCCATATACGTTACATTTAGGCATTTTGATACACCTAAAAACAAAATAATATAATAAAAACTGACATATTTAAAATTAACAAATAGATGTTATACGATTACAAAGTATTCACAAATATAAGTAATTTGAATGTTAGAGTTTACTTTCTGCCTTACAGCCATAAGAGTTATTTGAGAAACATAATTGATTGATCCCAACAACACATTAAAAATAGTTGTTTATATTTAAAAAGTATAACTACTTATTAAACAGTGTCATGAGTCATGAGTTAAAAGACCTATACCTGTTGCTCCAATGATAAACGTCATACATACATGTTGTTTGTTATTGCCTTCATTGTTGCTGGTTTTTGATATTATTTAATTTATATTGTTTATGAATATGAGGCAACGGTCTAAGTCCTCTGAATGAAGCTGTACACCGAAAAATAATGCAATTCTTAAGACATCTCCAATTACATCCTGTTGAACTTCATGCAATCCTTGAATCTCAATGAATGGACTCAGTAAATTTGAACTTTGTGATATAACTGGAAACTTTTGGGTGTTTGGTGAAACTTGGACCTGAAAAAATTAAGAAACAATAAAAACCAAATATTATGCATTCAATTGAAAATAATTAAAAAGACGTTTTAAGGAATTTAGGAAGATGAATTAAGTCAAATAAGGAAGTTTTAGTAAATCAAATAATTAATCAAAGAAAGCATAAAGATAAATTAGGACCAACAATGATTTTTTTTTTTTTTTTTTTTNATTTTCTGCCCCAAAAGTAAAAGCTCTTGGCTTCTCTTCTAAACTATAAAACCAAACTGAAAAACTAAACACACTATATAATAAATAAAGAATAACAAACACCCGCAACTAGGGAAACAACAATACAAATGATATAAGACATTTATCATTGCAGCCACAATATCCAGGAATTTTTCATACATAAAATGGCTCGGGTGTGTCTCAAAGAAGCCCTAAGAATCAATATGATGAACACCCAGGATGAAGTAAGCTAAGAACAGAACATAGAATGTGGAACATAGAATATGGGATAACCTGAGGAAATAAGGAGTATAAGTATACAAGGATAATAGGAGTATGTCATAGCAGGCAACAAACACCATAGAAGTAAGTAAAGGTTTAAGACAAAACGTGGATCATAAAGGTGATGGATTTAAGTTATGTATCATTTTCATATTGCCAACTCTGTCTTGAGGGTTTGGTGACATTGGTATTATTATTATTGGCGAGTGTTTACTTCAAGAAGACAATTAATAGTTAATGTATATCGAACGTGTTATATTTTTCACGTTAGAAGTTCTATCATATCAAACAGGTTATGGGGCCCAATAGCAAGGATTATTTAAGTATAAAATTGAAAGAAAATAAGAAATCGTCATGAAAATTAATTCCACATATAGCATTGAACATTTTAAAAAGGGCAAATTACGAGTATGAGCACAATCTGTACTGATCTACTGATGTACTGAAAAATTTCAAAATCAGAAAAGATTATAAAAAAAATAAACAATTGGGATCACGATTATTTCAATGCCAGATCACCTAAATAGATCATATTGCTGACAGAACTGAAGCAAGTTAAAAACTGCCAAACCTCTAAACTAAAAAAGTAAACATTATACGAGTACATTAATGTTTTACCTGTCCGAAGAGTCACTAGAATCCAAAATAATCAGCTCTAAATGGTCAGTTGATTCAGCCTACATTTTAGTCCACAGAATTACACTAAATAAGGTGAAATCAATCAAGATATGTTTTGATTCTGTTTCATTCTTTCATCTAATCTTATAAACATTAATTATTCACAAAACCAATAAATTCCACAGCAGATAAACTATATAAATAATACTCACTGAATTTAAACAAACAGAAAATTATTGTACATAACTTAACAATAAAGCATTATACTACATGGACAAAAATAACCTGAATTTTATTTTTGAAAATACAAAAAATTAATTCGTAGCCAAAAAAAACTACGAACCGCATTCAAATTTAGTTAAATAATAGTAAATATTTAACAAGAAAAAACGCTATTAGAATTAGAACGAAAGAAAAAACCACGATTACGGATTTTACTATTTTACGCTCTCAAAACAAAAACATATCAAAAACTAAAACTATCTATGACTGGGAATGGAGTTTGATTCTTCTTTTTCTTCTGCTAGTTTAGGAAATCTATATATGTACTATAGTATTTAGGGGGTTCCGCCCTCCTCCACCCATTCATTTCCAACAAACAATATACATACCTAGTTATTATTTTATTACCTTTTCTTTTCCATAATATAAACAATATTAATAACCATCTGACTTTACCTTAGAAATATCTAAAAATCTAAACCTTTTTATTTTGTTTAATTAATTTAATTAATTAATAAGGAATCAATTCTTTCTCCACAAATCTGAATGTTTTACTTTTTGGCATTGGGTAAAATATTATTATTCTTAAATTTAATTGCCCTGCAAGATCTATTTAGATTGTTTTCTTTTAACAATTATTTATTTTTCAAGCTAAACTTTTAAAAATTAAATCTGGAAGATGAAGAGGATTTAATCAATGCTTGTACAGTGGCGGCGGTAAGATATTGGGGGGCCCCCGCAAACTTTTAGTGGGGGCCCCTCAATTTCTCTTCCAGGTGCTCTCTATTTCCCTTCTAGGGGTCCCCAGATCGCCCTTGTCGCCTCCACTGTGCTTGTGGTAAATAGTAATATTGTAACCAAGAATAACACCAACATTACCAGGTCAAAATATTTTCAAATTCCAAGACAGACAGTTAAATACACTCTACGACAGTGGTTCTTAACATTTTGGTAACCACGGTCCCCTTAAAATATCCAAATATAATATACATAGTACCTAACTAAGGTTGGAAGCACCCTGAGGGGCCGCGGCCCCCCGGTTAGAACCACTGCTCTAGGATGAAAAGCATAATATTTATAAAATTGAAGTATCATATCAAAATTAGTAGGCCTGAGCCTAAAAATATAGTTAACGCTTTAACTTTTAAGCAGTATATTTAACTGTTATCTGCATATTTTATTTTTATTGTTTCAATCTTTAATTCTGACAAAAAATTACAAATCTTTTTGTACTAGGACCACCATTATATTCTAGCCCCTTTGAAAAAGGAGCTTGATTATTAATCAAATGAATATTTGATTAATTACCTAACAATACGTTTTAAAGTTTTCTTTCAATATAAAATCTTACAAACGAGTTTCGTGACGTGAATAAAGAAAGATGTTCTAGAGCTATCCTCTGAGGTATTCTCTGAGGTATCCTTCCCGTTATTGTTGGAAAGAGAAGGAGAATCCTCCCCTTCACTTCTTTCTCTCTACGACTATAAATAGCGGGAAAATCGGAAAAAACGGCAGGGGAGCCAATGAAAACTCGAGCTTTTGGCGGGTAGTTTGTAGTATGTCTGGCCAACTAGACAAACAAAAATATCACCTTATAACCTTAAGATAACCGCATAGTGGCTTTATTTTTTCCCTCACATATATTTGCTAATCTGGACCATCGATATATATATCTGTATCTGGACTGCCGGATTTACAAAACGTAATGGCATATAATAAAATAAAAAATACCATTATTGATGAATGGTGTCCCATGGACCATAATATTATGTTGTAAGATAAGTAGGTTCAGGGGTTTTCCCCTAATAAGTTCTTGAAAAAAAAATACAAAATATTCATAGAATCCCTCAATCTTGATAAAAGATGGAGTTCATTACTTGTAGTATACTATAATATATATCTGGGACCATTAGAACAATAATCTTAAAATTTGGGTGTTAGACAGAATCATCTTTAGTTCTGGAATTTTCCAATNATAATAGAAGTTGCATTAAATCAGTTTAAATTTCCCTAATGAGAAAATGTTATTGTTACTGTGAAGAAACCTGGAAAACTGATAAGTAAAAAGGGGCAGTTAGACAAGCCGATCTGGTCTCACTAAGTCAGAGCCACACCCCCTTGGCCCGGTGAAAATCCGGTAGTGTAAATCACGTTCCAGGCAGTGACGTGAATAAAGAAAGATGTTCTAGAGCTATCCTCTGAGGTATTCTCTGAGGTATCCTTCCCGTTATTGTTGGAAAGAGAAGGAGAATCCTCCCCTTCACTTCTTTCTCTCTACGACTATAAATAGCGGGAAAATCGGAAAAAACGGCAGGGGAGCCAATGAAAACTCGAGCTTTTGGCGGGTAGTTTGTAGTATGTCTGGCCAACTAGACAAACAAAAATATCACCTTATAACCTTAAGATAACCGCATAGTGGCTTTATTTTTTCCCTCACATATATTTGCTAATCTGGACCATCGATATATATATCTGTATCTGGACTGCCGGATTTACAAAACGTAATGGCATATAATAAAATAAAAAATACCATTATTGATGAATGGTGTCCCATGGACCATAATATTATGTTGTAAGATAAGTAGGTTCAGGGGTTTTCCCCTAATAAGTTCTTGAAAAAAAAATACAAAATATTCATAGAATCCCTCAATCTTGATAAAAGATGGAGTTCATTACTTGTAGTATACTATAATATATATCTGGGACCATTAGAACAATAATCTTAAAATTTGGGTGTTAGACAGAATCATCTTTAGTTCTGGAATTTTCCAATTGGCCATTTTAATTCAAGATGGCGGCTGTATCTATGTATGTATACTGAAAACAAATTATAGATATTTATTCCAAATTAAATTTGATCCACAGTAGATAGGTAAAGTATGAATATAGGGGGATATAATAACGACAGAAAGTAGATGTCATAGCAAAATAGAAAGGTGATGGTTGTAAACGTGATATTAAAAAAAACTTTGGTTAAGACCCCATGCCATTGGAGGTGTAAAATGAAATAATGCATAACATTAATACATTTATTTATTATTATTATAAAAACGATACACACTTATTGTTAGGCAGACACACGAATTTTCTTTGTCAATATTGTTAATAAAACGGCATACCCTACCCAATCTGTTGCATTTAAATAATATTAAAAAAGTTTACTTGTGTAAAGTAATGCTTGGTAGTCTAAGAAAGCCATCCCTGTTGTTACAGCCCAAAGCAGCACATTTTCTGGCTTTACTGAAACATATAACAAAAATGTAATGAAAAAGTGTAATTAGAATATTGAACAGGCAAAACTAGCAGATATTCATTTTGGCCGTAATTTATGGAATGTCTTATCCAGTTTCAATCTTTAACTTACAATCACATTCCTTTGACTAGTAATAGTCTATACTGTGCTAATGGAAATTAGCAAGGCATTTTAGAAAAAATAGACATAAATAAATCAAAAATATATAATAAAACAAATAATTTTAAGCATCACTAAACATATTTTTTTTTACTGTCAGTAATACTTTGTAGGTGAAAAAAGAGATAGTACCTGTAGGGAATTCTAGGAACTTCATCACCACGATATTCAAATAGAGTTGGAACAGCATCGTGTTTCAAAATCCTGAGAAAGCCATCCTTCGTGTTTTCCCACATTTGTGGAGGGAAATGAGACTAAAAGCACAAAATACTGTATTGAAAATTTTAAATGGTAAAATTTAAATTACTTTTTACTTTCTCATATAAAAAGAAAGTATTGTGCCTGCACGAAAATTCAATTTTGAGATTTTGAAAAATTTACATATTTTGAGGTCCCCTAGAGTCCAAAAAAGTGGCTTATACAAAAATTCTGTCTGTTGTCCGTGTAACTAAACAATTTTTGGGCGGATTTTGACAAACTTTGGTATAAACTTCAGAACACCCGGCTTAGTTTGATGTTTCTAAATCATAATATTGCTGAATAAAATAAAAAAAATTAATTTATACAAATACACCCAGAACATTAGAAAATAAGCAAATAATAAACAACGTGGAAGTAAATGGCTATGGTCATTCAAATATCAGCCATATCTACAAGTTTGAGGACATTTGGGTAGTATCTGTCAACAGATACCACAGCAGGGTGGTAAGGGAGGCTATTGAGATTGAGAAACAACCTGCAAATTTTAACAAAGTGGATGGATTCGCCCTTTCTCAGATTTGGAAACCTCAGGTCAGCACAGTCACTTCCTGACTTAATAAATCACCCACCCAACGAAGGAAGCACTTGCCTGACAGCATCATCCACACTCCATACAAAGGATAAACCCAAGTAAAGGAACTCCCGTGAAATCCAGGCACAATCAACGATCCAGAAAACCAGTATAAATATACTTNTAAAAAAAAAAAACAGAATTCAACTCTTTTAAAACTGATGCTTTTCAGGAAGAACAACTAAAATATTAACTTTTTGTTAGTCTGGAAAATATATCTATTAATGATTAATCATCCGAGCAGTTTGGTTTGAAACTACAAATGAGACCTACATAGAAATGCAAGGGTTTTGAGCAATTCTGGTCCCCATGTGAGATGATATGTCCAATAATGTGTTATTCCCAACTGCTTAGTTACTGTAGCTAAGTGTATTTTGAACCGGAGTTCATATGAGGAGCGTGCCAAAATTATTATTCATACCTGGATTTCAAGCAACTAATGGCTTGGTCGCTCTTTGAGACCCATTTACTATTACTAAAGAAGGAATACATGGATTATACACTAATATCATCACAGAAAAAGGTAATACCAGATTATTAGTGCTGAGGTTAATTACATAAAACTCTTTTAATGTAAAGGACCCCCAATTAAAAAAAAAAAAAATCCATTCACTTAACATTATTAGATAAATAAATAAATAGACGTATTGAAAAAATAAATTTTATTTTAAACTTACAAAACAAATCACTGGGTGGACAATAATTTACAAAATAATAATGATCATAATAATAGTTAAAAAATACAAATAAAACAAAAGATAATTGGAAAAAAATTAAGATCAAAGACCACAACCATTATAAATTATTTATTTAAATAATTAAAAAAAAATCTTTGGATGTTTCAAATAAGAAATAATAAAGTTTATTGTTGAACTATAAGATACTAAGAGGTAGAAAGTAAGCTTCATATTGGAAGAGATAAACATATTATTAATTCAGGTGCTAGTAGAGAGATCTTACAGGTAGAGATATTGGAAAAATTATTCCTTCTATACTGTACAATACAATAACTACTTTAGGCTTTATAGATGTATTAATTTAATACATAAATTCTCTCTGGAACTTTGGGATTAGGTAAGAGGATAGTTGTGCTCCTCAAAATTAAGCTTTTATTTAGAGTACCCAGACGTAAATGGATAACGGTGCTTCATTCAATGGACAACTAAATAACAGATGGTAGAAAGGATGAAACCAAATGTAATAAGATAATTTCCTTTTAGTATCTTATGATTCTGCTGTAATTGTAATTAAGAGTACAGCCTATCACTTGAAATTATTGTTTGTCTGATGATATGATTAAATAATAAAACATTTCAACTTTCATTCACTGATCAAGTTTACTTTATGGAGTCCACATTTCAGCTATTATAAGATTTTAAGATCTGATAATAGAAGTTGCATTAAATCAGTTTAAATTTCCCTAATGAGAAAATGTTATTGTTACTGTGAAGAAACCTGGAAAACTGATAAGTAAAAAGGGGCAGTTAGACAAGCCGATCTGGTCTCACTAAGTCAGAGCCACACCCCCTTGGCCCGGTGAAAATCCGGTAGTGTAAATCACGTTCCAGGCAAGGGCGGTCCCACAGGGGGGGGGGGGGG
>KZ651393.1:292392-303248 GCA_001010745.2 Gerris buenoi
GGGGGGGGGTGGGGGGGGGGGGGGGGGTAGCAAATTTGTTGATTACCCCTCCCAGAGCTTGGTGCTAGGACCGCCCTTGGTTCCAGGTCACGTTTTGGGAGTGAAACCAGACAGGGGGTGTCGGATGGAGGTTCCATCCGATGTATGGTAGAAAAGTGGGGGAACTATTATAGGCCTACTTTACCCTGCGAATACTTTACCCCAGTTACTTTCCTGTCTCATTAAAGAAAATTGGCCATATGGAATCGGGTTCGGCAGAGTAAATAAATAAATTTGTCAAAGGGTGGGGAGACTGGAGCAAGGGAAACTCGGAATGGAACCAGGACCAGGACGTCTAATCGCCCCTTAACACTTTCAGCGCCGATGACGCAGACGTCTGCGTCATGACGAGGGTATACCCGCACGCAGCATGACGCACCTGTTGCGTCATGCCTCTATTAAAAATAAATGGCGCCTGGGAAGCAACTCTAGTTGCACCAGCGGAGCCGAAAGTGTTAAGGAGGGTTTACAAGACATATGTTTAATTTTTATATTAATGCACAAAGGGAACGGTAATTTCCACAAATCCCTTGCTAGATACCATAAAAGAAAAAGCCCAAACATTCCTTAGGAAGAACTTTGAACACATATTACCCATAATTATAATAAAAATTACCCCTTCTTCCACTTACTCCTGAAAAAAATTGTTGCAAGAAACAGATTATACACGCCAAACACATTACTGACTAGAATTATCTTACCAATTAAAAAGTTGTATTTTTTACTATACATACATACGTACATATACACATAATAGTTTGAGTATGCAATAGAATACATGAAATCTAGTGTAAAATACATTAAAACTAGTGTAAAGTGACCATTGAGTCACATTTATTCAAGTAATTCTAACAAGCAGGCGGTGCTAAATGTTTTGAAAATTTGCACTGAATAAAACTATAATAATTTATTGTAAAATTAATCTTATGTTCATGCTAAATTTAAAAGTTTTAAATGGTCAACATTACTGACCAATCCATAAACCCTTTCTATTAGACTTGGATAAATTAGGGGAAAAAATGAATAATACAGTGAAAAAATTGTGAAAGGAACATTTTTTAGATGTGATGTGTGAAAATACAAAAAAAAGGTTGTGCTTGTCTTTCGTTAATTATATTCCAAGAAGTATAAAAATATATTAAAAAATCTCCTTTTTTAAAAATAATATTTCTCTAACAAGATTACTTTTAAGTTATAATTATACAAACAAAATGCCCATTTTTTATGAAAGCATTTATAATAAAAAAAAAAAATAATAATAATATAACTCTATAAACTGAAACGAAACTTGTTATATACATCTTAAATTTCTTAGTCAATCATGATTTTTCAACTTTTTACACTTTACAAGCTTAAACTGAGTCTCCAATAATATTAATGATATGATTAATGGATAACATATGCATGTAGAAACAGTGAGTGCTGGCTGGCCAGAGAGGTACTCATCCTTGATCAACATACATCAGCAGGAATACACATGAATGTATTATAAAAATGAACTCAACATAGGGACCAAAATGTTAAAATCAAGACCATCAATTTCAAATGGAAGATCAAGCATTTCATATTGACACCAACTATCGAAGAAACACACTGGTGTAAGAGTATGCTTGAAGTAGTTAGGCCAGGCGCACACTGGAGACAAAACAGTCTGCAGACTGTTTCCAAACTGTCTTGGTAGTGTCCACCTTGTCACACTTGTGTTGCTACAGCCTTGCACACTGTAAGCAAGAAAGTCGCATATCTTGTACACAGTGGAATGGATCTTGTGGATATTGCTATAATTTGTGCAAAACAGACTGCGACAGAAATATGTCAGGACAAGTCTTAGGCTGAAGGACTTTTTTGTCTTGCACCTGTCTTTGCCTCCAGTGTGCGTACCGCCATATAATGTATAAGCCCTTGAGGTAGTGGCAAAACTGTCTGCAGGCAAAAAGACTCCTGTGAGCGCCTGGCCTTAAAGTAATCATCCTTTGAGGTACAATCTCCAAAAACTTTGCACCAACATACAAAATTTTTGCACCATATTACAAATAAAGAGGTTAACGATTTTTGCTATAAGCTGAACAAATATTACTGAATACACAGATAGCACCATTTTAAATATTTGTATTACTAAGCACAATATTTTCAGTCAAACTGACAAAAAATAGATTATTAAGTTGGATAGGACAGTACTTGTTGCAAATAAAACAAATCTTGGACATAGGTACATAAAACTATACAGATACATGCATTTTTAAATAAATATTCAAACACATATGTTATAAAAGAAGAAAAATAATTGTAGGATATCATAGATAAACAAAGAAAACCACATAGAAAACAAACAAGTTGAAAGAGCTGCATTTTCATGCAGTTCTACGAATTGTCATTACTTGTAGAGACTTGTCAACATTACTTTTTCAGAGGGAGAAATAAAATTATTGCCTGAAGTAGTAAAAGTTGTCTTCATCCAGCTCAAACACACCTCAAGAAATTCTGAAAAAACACATTTTTAGTGTATTCTGAGCTTACCAAAGGTGACACAAGCATATTGATCCTTCCGAAGAACAACTTTTTGTTATGTCTCTGAATTAAAAAAAAAGTCCAAGATAGAAATTGTGATAGGACACTAGGAAACTATGTCACACTAATGAGAGCCACTCAGCTATCACTGAGTCAAGGCAACTCGAGGTCGTGGGTTCGATCCCGGGCCATGATACTCTGAATTGCATCTATGTATCGCGGACAGAGCAGGGCGAGGGACACCCCCTGAGGGGTTCTCTTCCCCTACGCTGTCTATGGGTTCGATCCATGTTGTGAGATGTGATTTGTATCTATGGTTCAAGGTCGGAGTAGGGCGAGGGTACCCCCTAAGGGGTTCTCTTCCCCCACACTTTGATGCACGCTTATATAGCTTACTAATGACCACATCACGTGTGATGTGTGAAGTAGCTGGAACTCTCCACCACGGGGCAAGTAAATTGGTTCAAACAAGAGGATCGTCCTACCCGTCTAGTAGGAAGTACTAGGTAAATACTACTACTACTATGTCACACTAATTGTCAGATTATTTTCACAAATTTTATATTAATAGATTAAAATTATTTATTGTTTTATATGTAGATCTTAAAAAGCTATAGGAAGAGCACCCACGGTCCTATCTGTCTAAATAGAGTTTTTGATAAAAGTTGAATCAGTGGTTTAGAATTAGTTAAATAGAAATTTAATTATAACCTTTAAAGAAATATATAATAATAATTTAAAAAAATAAATAAAAACACATTTTAATATACATTTTTTAAAAAAATATCAATTATGGATTAACATGGAGATCACAGTAATTTCTCAATTAACATTTTTTTAACTAAGAAGTAATTTAACTTCTCAAGTTAACTTATGTTTTTTTCATAATCAATAGATTTATAATATCCACCATAAATTAACTTAGTTAAATACAATCAATAATTTTATTATTTAAAACATTTATTTTTTAATTCATTTAAAATAAATAATAATTAAACAAGTAAAACATATTTAATATTATTTATAAAAGGCACAGAATAAATTCAAAATTTTTAATAATGAAAAATCATCAAATATAAATCATTATGAAAGGGAAAATAATTCATTCATAACAAAGAAAAACGTAAACTTTTTCTTTTTAACAAATTCCTAATTACTATTATTACTAAGATGTGAAATTTATTTGATAATAAATATCTAATTTAAGAGATAACAAGGTATCTTAACAATGATAAAAAATGTGCATAACTACTATTCAACATTATTTTCATGGTCCATTACAACGTGAAAATTATCAAAAGATTAAAAATAAATAAATTATTTCAACAAACTTCTTGCTTAATTGAAGGAAAGAACTAACAAAGTCTAAAGAAGTATTAAAACAAAAGGGACTTAAATTTGTCAAGATTTATGCACCAAAAAACAAATATTTTCAATTTAACATGGTCCATTGTAAAAATTGTTAATAACTTTTTAGAAGCAGGTGCTTCTCCCATTAATAATTTTACTACCCGCAGTGGCACTATTGGTGGTTCATGCCGAGGAGAGTTAATAATGATATATGGCTCTAATTGCACAGTCCCAAGTTTGAATGTTTATTAATAGCTACTGGAATCAAAGCAGACATATCTTGGGAAAAGAGAAGTCATTCTATACACTACAGGGGGAACACCCCTGTGTGTTCAGAATAGTCAACCTAAACAGTCCCTTTCAAGACTAATTCATAGATAGAGACAAATCAAGTGGTAAACCATGATGGGAGAAGTAAGAAATAATAAATAAATACCTGCTCGCAAAAAATTAATAACACTTTAAATAACAGGCCACCTTTAATTAAAAATATTTATTACAAATGAAAATAAGTCCTTTCATTGGGACAGATAATTTCATTAGTCTAACAAGGGATGGCTATTAGCAAGTTATTTTAGTGGCCTCACAAATTCTCCTCAGAATTGAATTAAGTTAGTGTGTTTAAAATATGGAAGATAATATTGTTCCTATGATTTTAAGGCTAGAGGGATCAAATGTTTTAGACAAGTTGAATGACAAATGTTTTCCTTGAGTTCAGTTGGAAGTATCAAAAGTATAATTATATTACAAAACAGCAATGTTTATTACAAAATAGAATAGATTCGGCAACATTAAGCATTAAGATAAGGTAAGAGAAACATGTTTTACCTTTCTGGGAATTGAACCCAGATATCTTAATTTTTCAAAATTATAATTATGTTAAAAAGGTAGCGAAACAAGAATTTGATTCAACACATCTTCATTGCTGAGAAAATAGATGTCTTAACAAATCTAGCCATAAAATCAAAGGTTGAATATTTATAAGTAAAGATTTAAACAAATATTATATCTTCCCACTTATTGAAAAATTATTGACTTCTGGGTACATTTATGATGATCATAAAACTTTAGATAAAATACAAGCACCATTATTAAAGGTACAAAACATGTCTTAAAAATAATATGAACTGTGGTTCTTATACAACACATGCTAATACAATTTCCCTCCTTTAGCCTTAATATTAAGACATTAAACTATTTGAAGCCTCAAATAGAACCTTAATAAAGCAATATTGATAATATAAATAAAATATTTAGATAACACTAAATGTTTGTAAATAATAATAAGTTTTACAATTATATTTACTCACAAACAAAAAAAATGTACAATAATAAATACATAAATAAATGCTTTCATATAAACATATAATTATAATTTTTTTTATATATTATATTCCTTTTAACTTTTTTTTCTTTTTTTTTAAATTTATCTATACATTTAAATAAACAGCTCCCATTTGCTTTTTTTTTTAGAGAATCTTACAAATAGCAACAATTACATCTAAACTTCAATCAACAATAACATAAAAAATAATTACAGTAGGACCTCCATACAACGAACTTCTATACAACGAAACTCTATACAACATCTCTATACAACATTTTTTTTTTATTTCCCACGATTTCTCTAAATAATTTTTTCCTATAGTAAAAGAAATTCTATATAACAAAATTTCTATACAACAATTTTTTTTTTTTTCTGGAACAATCACTTTCATTATATGGAGGTCCGACTGTACATTATTTATCCTTTCCTTAAAAAATATCTTTAACAAAATATGTAACACTCATATAAGGTAGTAACGAAATACCTAATATATATATATTTTTTTTAAATTCTTTTACTACTCAAATGAGGCAGTTATTTGATTATATGAAATTTATTTTATTTTTATTTAAGTAATCATTTAAAAATGTAACGCTACTGCTATTATTGTATTTAACATTGTAAACTATTTATTTTTACCTTAAGAGAGTTCTATATATTTAAATTGATCTATTTATTGGTTTATTTTAAAATGTGTAAAATAAATAAATAAATAAACAGTAATATTTCCACATTCATAAAGGGGGGGGGGGGAGTAAGATAGTTCTAATTTGCCTCTTGTCTAATTAGTTTTGTTAAAATCAAACTCTTACAGGTAATTGGGCAAGATACTAATTAATATATGCCTTTTTGCCCAACTAATTATGATAATGTTTACGTTTTCACAAATGAATTAAATGTTTATATTATTTATTAATTTCTTAAACTTATGGTTATAATTTAATATTTACTTTGGCTAATAACAGCATTATTAGTACTTTGGCAAAGCTCTGTTGTGTAATTGTTAATATCCAAAATGTAGATAAGAGTTAACATAGAACTCAAATGCTATATCTCAGTCTGGAATGGCTATGGTGTTGTCAGTAGAGTGAAAACTTTGGTTGAGGGATAGAGAACTCATAAGAAGAGAACAATTAAGGCCTGGTTGGGACCCATCGCTAGTTGAGAAGGGAAAGAAAGACCCAATAGAGGCAAGCGAATCTAGACCTTCTTGTATAGATGTCTCGGCAAATAAACCTTCCTGGCAAGCGTTGCTAAGTATTCTACCTTCCATTTCAACCTAGATTTGAATACATTCATTAATAATAATGTAATCAATATAAATGGGAAAACAAAGGATAGAAACAAGTATACCTGTATATTGCCACCTCCTATTATCTCAAGTATTTCGTTATGCCTGAAGTAACACTGTTTCCATAGCTCCAGGTAAGGTACTGAAGGTTTTACGGGTAGAGGCAACTTAGATCCTCTTGGTGAGTAGAAAGGGTTGTATAGAATCCCAGACTCTTGAAAACCCATGTTATCATCCCAAATACTTCTCATAATAAAAGTATTGCTACCACTTACCTACAAACAAACATGCTATTAAAGAGATGTACATTTATGATACACTTTGATATTAGTAAATAGACTCTTGCTCAGACACCTTGCTGCTTGTGATCTTGTTAAGGAGTACATTACCTGCAGCAATTCAAATAGCATTTGGTTGTCTTGTAAGAGAGACTTTAGGGTGAAGAATTGTCTTTATAAATCAACCCATTAAATTTTGTAGGTAGCCAAGGCTTAAAAACTTATTAGGGCGAAGATAGCAACAATCTGTGAACCCCCTATAAAGAATCAAGTAAAGACCAATGCTTCTTTTTTTAACACTACCATACATCCCGAAAATTGAAAACAATTTTTCTCTCAAACACAATGCCTATTGCGGAAAAAAGCAACATACTGTTTCCTCAATAATTTATAAGACTGTATCATCAGATCTTTATGTATGTTGTAGGTGCTATTTGGTGTTGTAATGATAATCAAATAATTTTAAGCATTTAATAATAAGAAATCTTTAAGGGAGTTCATCAATATTTCACAGTGAATATAGGGTTTTAATAATTAGTTAGGCCAACTGTTGAGCAATGAAATATTTTCCTCTACCATTACTGTAAGAACCCTTCTACATAAGCTACACAAGCCTTTTGAATGCATACGCATATTAATCAAATCTGATAAAATGAGATAAAAACAAACATAATATCTAATAATTAAAATAATTAATGTACGTACAGTAGTAGCAAGATGTCTATCGTACTCGCAGTCGAAAAGAAAAGTTTCATAAGTGGATACTAGAGCACATTCCCAGAGAGCTGTGAGGTAAGTTTCAGAGAACTGAAACTCTGTAGGAAACTGTTGGGTTAACTGCCACACGCAGTCCAGAAACATAAGGAACACAGGACTCTGCAAGAATGTATGGTTACAAGAAATAAAAATTTTGACAGGATCAAAAATACATCCTTAAAACTATTTATTATCTAGAACCAAATACAATCTTTAACTTTCACAATAATACTGTCAAAAGTAATAGGGAAAAAACTAGCAAACATGCAACTGAGGGCGGATAACAAGTATGTGGAGGGTACTGCACATAAAAAGACAAGACACTCTGACAAGATTTCTTTGACTCATGCTTTAAATACTAACACTGAGGGGAGAGACACCAAAATACTCCATCTTAGACAAACATACCCTCCACACCCACGTGCTGACTGACTTTTGGGTAGTATTGTCGATAATGTGAAGCCCAGTGGCATAACTATGGGCCTGTGTGGGCTCATTTTTTTTTTTCGGGCCCCCCGAAAAGAACTCAATGTCCTAATGAACCCCAAATGTCCTAGCTACGCCACTGCTGGAGCCCCCAAAACAAAATTTTAACACCTTTCTTCCTAGTAAGCAAGCGATGATGGTTGATGACTCACAATACTTATGAAAAAAAGGCTTCTTTGATCAAATATCCTAATTCTCTAAATACTTCTCATTACACCTATAAGAGACAATATAGCTAACAGCCAATAAGCAGAGTAGGTAGGTGAATGTTAAAATAAGTCACAAAAGTTAAAGATTGACTGCAGTTAGAAATAGAGGATATCGAAAAAGAAATCTTATATTATAGAGAGGTAATCAGCTCATCAATATTACCAGCAAGTTAAAAAAAAAACGTTCTGACATGGAAATTTATTTAGTTTACAACTCAGAGTAGCATGCCAGCTTCAATCTTTCTGCACTCCTTATAAATTATCAATGAATTAAAATCAGATTATCGGATCAATTATAAGATTAAACTTTTTCGGAAAAGCAGTTGTAGTAAAAAGTGCAATATCTAATTCTTCTGTGTCACCTGTTCATTAGGATCAGTAAAAACATGACCAAGTCTTGTAGAAAAAGGATGACCTCCTGCTATCCATTCTTTCTGTATCAGAGATTGAAAGCCAATAACAGTTCTAAAATAAGGGTCAATAAGGATTTGACTCAAACTAGCAATAACGCAACACATATCTCGTCCTTGATTCTCTGTAAAAGCAAAAAACACATATTTTATAGAACTGGTTAAACCAAAATAGAAAAAGTTAATTTTTAATTCCTCAGCAATACTAAATTAGTACAGTAGACCTGGTATACAAAAAATAAAAATAAAAAAAGTAAAGAGAAAAAATTAATTAATATTATTTTGTAAAAATTAAAGTAAATAAATAAATATATACATAGTATTAATGACTTCAAGGAACATCCACGCCAAATTTTATAAAACTCGAACAATGTTCGATGGCTTTTCTCTTTAAGGATTAGAAAGGTGAAGAAAATAGTAACCAAACGAAAAGTAAACATGTAGTATGTTGTAAACATATTGATCAATAATTTATATTTATTTATACGGCATGAAACAAATGAATGAACTTAATAGGTAATACCTGAAATGTAACCAATTGTCTTCTTTTAATGATCTAAGAATGTAAACTGTTTTCAGTCAATCTACATGGAATAAATCAAGGATGATTCACACTACACAGAGCAGGAATAGAAGGCATCTGCAGAATAGGATAAGCTAATCGTTGCTACATAGATTTTGAGAAAACTTATTCATATGTTCATCAGTTCTTAAAAAGGCACACATATAATTTCATTCCTATTTGGTTTGCTCCTCATGCAGGATGTTACAAGTTTCATTCCTGATTCCGGCAAGGGACCCTAAGCTCTGTGTCCACTTGACATTGCCATTATAAATGAGTAGCTGCTGGTATGAAGTGGCAACCAACTGGTTGTGTATATCAATAGTAAGGTTTATACAACTGATGAGCAACAAACTAACCACATCTATTACATTTTATAAGCCCTTTGGCAGTCTTAGGCTCTCCACAGGCTGTACATATATAATACTTTTTTTACCATAAACTGATACATTTGGCTGTTTTTTAATATTATCTTAAAAGAAGCAACTATCTGGCTTAAATACGGAAATGCCTGACAAGAAATAATGTAAGAGACTTCAGGGTGTCTACTCTACTTAAAAGGTAATGTTAAAAAGTGATTGCGCACTCAAGAGCAAACAAGATACATAGAATTATACTCCAAAAATAAGATTATTTCTGTTAGAAGTAATTTTGTAACGTAACAAAGTAAGTAACTAACCTTGTAGAACAACAGTAGTTTCTCTGTAAAGTATTTTGGCAACATAGAGAGCTTTCGTTAAACAAGCAGACACATAAGTTAACCATTTGGTAGATTCTACGTATAGGTAAAAATGATTATCTTGCACCCAGAACTGCTTAATCTCATCTGAAAATATAATAAGATTGCAATTATTATGTAAAGCCAATAATAAAGTTGAAAACAATTATTGATCAATATCAATTTAATTTTTCTTAATAACTTTATAAGAACTTCAGACTTATAATATAAATTAAAGTAATATACGAGACAATGTTAAACTTAACTTTGTGGATAGGCTTCTGCGGGTAGACTCGTAATAAACAGATTGGTTTTACGGTGAAATCCACGTCACGAAAGGGTTGAAATCTGATGCTTCCAGTACTGGAAGCATATTCATGGGTGTGGTGTATCGTGATGTTGACTTGAAGCAAAGTATATCTTGTGTTTGCTTCGAGTCAACATCAAGATGCACCACACCCCTGAAAATGCTTCCAGTAGTGGAAGCAAAACATCGAATTTCACCGGAAAACCAAGCTGTATAATGTTTGTTTGGCAATACTAAGAGTTAATCTGTCTAAAAAAATTAAATAGTTTATTTAGGTAAGCAAGCAAAGCAGGTCGCCAAACAAATAATTAACTAAAACAGTAAGTTTCTACAACTCAACTATTACTTTTTTTCTTTTTTTTTAATATATGTGGGTGCGTAAAATAAAACTAAATAAACAATACTACAACAGAAAGTATATGACTCACCTGGGGAGCAGATGTCTCTGAGCTTGTTAAAGCTAGAACTGATATCTTTAATTGAAGGTAAATCTTTGGTTAGATCTAAAACAACTGGCTGAGCCTTTTTGGGATGACTATTTCTGACATTCTCTAACATAATATTTTCTTGAACCCTGCAATAGATCAATACATTGGAGCCAGTTACAAAAAAAAA
>KZ651393.1:304449-325806 GCA_001010745.2 Gerris buenoi
TTTTCGCACGAGTTGCGTACCGTACTTTATCTACGATTGTTAGATTTTAATAATAAATGCAGAAAAGAATAATAAACTTCCTGTATGTAAGCTCGTATTTCTCTTTTGATAAATATGACATCAATGCGTTAGTTGTATTTTGTGCCGAATTAATTATTTTGGAAGTTGTATTTTTCTCCTCATATTCGTCATAATCACTTTAATCACTCATTGATTTTCACAAAAAATTTGATACTTTTATTAAATAAACATCAAATTAGTTATGTTGAATGTAAACAAACTCGCTAATCGTGCGTAAAGTTGAAGAATTCTTCTTCTTTACGGGGCTAGAGGCGAAAAGAAGAGGAATTCTTCAAAACAATGAGACACGCATGCACAATTAATACAGGTGCGTAAAGAATCACTTTCTACGAATTTAAACAGAGATACAATGTTTATATTACGTATCAATCGTAGATAAAAATTATTATGAACCAAATAATAATAGTTGAATGCATTTTTTACTAAGTGTTAAATTTGATTTTTTTTAATAACCTGTCAGTCTTTGAAGGTTCTAAATCTGCCATTTTAACAAGAGCAGCACCATATTGAGAGCTCCAACACCAGGTAGGGGGTCTACCTCGTTGGAAATGCCTTGCTGCTTCACACAGTTGTCTCTCTGTCACTTTTTCAGGTACTATCACCCATTTTGGCAAACTGTAATCAGGTAATGATAAAACTCATAAATTGAAGACATTTTATCTTTTAAAAAAGCATGTTATCAGTCTATATTTAATTTTGTATAATTAAACTTCTATTATTATAGTCCTGTCAATTTGTCAGAAAGGGGGGTTAACTTACAAAAGTTCAGGCAGTTTTGATTTTTTGATATGATGTAAGTGTAGGTTTATATGAAATGCCTAAGTTTTCGACCTCAATGGAACGCCGCTAGCACGAAGAACCGCAAAATGTTGGACATTTTTACAGTTTTAGCCAGTTTTCACCGTGAAGGAGTGGTTTCATTAGAAGAAATTATTTTATTATCTAATAAAGTAGACTGAATTTTATTCTATTAAAAAACCAAATCACCTTTCTAACACTATTACTGTAACATTTAGAGCCCTTCAAAAATAGAGTGATTTTTCAAACTATGCTTGAATTTAGTTGGTTTTTGTCATTATTCACTCTGATGAATTTGTTTTTCAGCATTATGCATTGGCCAAATTTAAAGAAAAATTATTATTTTGACCATTGTGAGGTTTCTACTGCAAATAGCTTGGCCCTTACTCAGGGTGAAAAATTGAAAAAATCAACTAGAAACAACCATATTTTGAAAAATAACGTAATAGAGTTAGAAAGGTGTTTTTTTTTTGTTTTTTGTTTTGTTTTTTTTTAAATGAAAATTAAGTCTACTTTATATTAAATAATAGAAGTTTTATTTATTTATTTATTTTATTAACCTACTCCTTCATAGTGAAAACTAGAAAAAAGGTCCAAGACGTTGCGGTTTTTTGGCGTTAGCAGGGCTCCACTGAAGTCGAAAATTCAGGCTTTTCATGCATGTACCTACAATACATCAAAAAATCAAAACTACCCAACCTTGTGCAAGGCAAAATGTCTAGTTCGACTGGACTATTATAATTAATGTTCACAACATAAAAAATAAAAAAAATAAAAAAAAAATTAAGAGTAGAGAAAGAAGCTGTTTTACAATGTAAACTGGTAAGAGCAATGCAAAGAGCATAAAGTTACTGACTAAAATACTTTTTTTTTTTATAAATTAAAAAGGCTGTTAGGAAAGTAACACACAAGTAAATAAATTAAATCAATACATAATTAAGGTGTTACCTTGGAGACATTTTGAATTCGATGTTAGCCTGACTAAGTCTCCAACCATGGGATTGAGTCCTAGCTAACTCTCTACCCCAATCCCCTGCTTCTCTGAACATGATGGTTTCACTTGGGTAGCTTGTGTTTGGAACTCTGCAAAAAATAAAAGAATAGTTGATGAGCAATTTCATTACTAATGTATCAAATTTTAATTATAAACTCGTCTTTAAAAATACTATTAAACTTTAAAATTTTAACCAGAAGAAGTTTTATTTGGACACAGTAAAATGGCTTGATGTTTTCAGATTATTTGTATACTTTGACATTTATTCACTACAAGAAACCTTGAGTGTTAATGCCTGTTTGTCAACATATAAATATGCCCTAACTAATAAAGTGAACTGTTTATTTAAAAAAAAGCTTAAATTTAGTTGGCATGTGATGATACCCCCGACAAATTTTACTAAAAGAAAAGGTGGTTTCAAATCAATAGAAAGTGAATATATTAAAAAATCCTATTAGCATTCGGCTGATGAAAGATTTCTGAAATAAATTATTCAAGCACATTCTCCTAAAAAAGTTGGGAGTCAGGGTAGCCGAGCGTCTTAAGTGGTCGCTCAGCTATCAATAAGTCGAGGCAACTCGAGGTCGTGGGTTCGATCCTGTGTCATGATACTCTAAATTGCATCAATGAATTGCGGATGGAGCAGGGCGAGGGACACCCTCAATGGGGACTCTTCCCCCACACTTTGACGCACGCTTATATAGCTTACTAATGACCACACCATACTCGCTTCGGCGGTACAATGTACAAATGTATGATGTGTGAAATAGCTGGAACTCTCCACCACAGGGTGTAAAAAGGGCCTAAGTGATGGCCTAATTGCAAGGTCCGAACAAGTGGTTCGTCCTACCTGTTCTAGTAGGAAGTACTAGACTACTACTACTTCTCCTAAAAAAGTTTGACAAATGCATACTTACGTGAAGTCATAAGCAAAGAGTAACTGATGACGCTTTGGAAAAGCATGATGAAGAAGTGCCGTAGCTAGAGTTTTTCCATGTCCAATTGGCGAAAACTTGAAACTAAACTTCATTACCTTCATATTCTACATAGAAAAAGATAATATAATCAATCAGTCATTTTTTAAAAAAAAATTGAATTAAGGTAATTTGATATTTCTCAGCCAATTATCATTAAAATAATTCATTTATACTTGAGTATGAAACAAGTTAAATCTTTAAGTAAGAGAACTACACACCTTACAGACGACATAGAGACCTCGTACTTTATCAGAGAAAGTTTTCCCAGGAATTAATTTCTTCTTCTTATCACCCATTAAATATAGGCTATCTACATTAGAAAGACACACGTCATTAACACCTAGGTTTAGGTGATCCAGATAACCAGAATTCTGTAAAAGATCAAATTGAACAGATAAAATACAGCATGACAATAAAAATAAAAACTACATTTCTTATTAAGAATAACTGTTGTCATTAGCTTCATTTTAGAGTATGCAACAAAAAGCCGTAATAAGCAAAAACAGGAGAAGGGGTGTAATATTAGTAAATCGTTATAGAGAATTCTTAAACTTCTTTGTCAAAGCCTTTAATCAAGTTTGAATACAAATTTCTAGGCCAGTGATAATACTACTGATCTTTAAAGAGGATTCACTTATTCAAATAGGTAGATTTGGCCATACATTTTTTTAGATAGATATTAGCCATAAATTATTGTTATGTTTTTTTTTTTGTTTTTTTTTAAAGAGATAAGGTACTTGATGATTTATATATAATGTAATGTAGCTATACTTATGCCACTATACCTTGTTATTCTGACAGAGCTGGAAATAAAAATAAACAAATGGGAGGGAAAGGGGAGCCAATGAGAGCTAGAGATTTGAGGGTAGTAGATCACTGAATAACCTTAAGATAACCACCTAGTGGTTTTAATTTTTTCCTTCATACAGGTTGGCCAATCTGAGCTGTCAGATTTACTAAGTATAATGGCATGAGTATAGCGATTACAATCCATATCTTGATCCAACAGATGGCTGGAAGCTTCATTAGGGACAAATTATTGAACAAACACTTTTTTTTTAATTTATGTGAAGACAACTAGCATGCAGCTCAAAGCCACAGCCATGACACTTACTTTGATAAATTATCAAATTCAAACACATTCCAAATAAATAAATACAAACCTGCTTAGAATCATCGTTAGGTGTAATAAAGGATAATTTAAAATTGGTAACATAGAGGCTTCCTGATTTTCCTTTTTTCCTCTCACTAACTTGAACAAACATTAAAACTTTCTGTGCTTCAGCTATTATCGTTTCGCCTACGAAAAACATCAATGATTATTATATAGTAATAAATTCTTAGAACATAGAATGATTTTCATTGATAAGATAGCTATTTTTTAAGGAGTTAAATTATTTAAAATTAATATTTACTAGCCTGGTAATAAGCGAGGTGCAAGCTGTTCACCTAAAAACTCATCTGCACTTGTATTTAGTGACTGAAAAATAAAGAAGAATTATTTAATATTGATGATGATAACAATGGCAATGCAGATAAAAATTATTGTAAGATTAAAAATTGATTTCTTTTGAATGATACAGTTTTTTGCTTATTGAGTTTATCCAGGCACTTTAATCGTTCCGCCATGTGACAAGGATGGGAAGTGGGAGGTATCCCAATCTGGCTGATGAAACAAGATCAAGAACCCCTCAGAAAATAACCCAAGGCTGAAGAAGGCTGACACTGGAAGATATTTCATGAGTGAAGTGAAGAATGAATTAAGCAGGACAGCTAGGGGAAGATAGACCGAAATAGAAATCTATTAGTCAAACCTACAATTATACCTAGTAAAAGAAAACTAGGTTCAGTAAAATTGAGTTCAATAAGAATAAAACCACAGAAATAATCAAAATTATTCTATGTGTCAAGATTACTTTGGCACTCTCTTCCTCCAAAGAATTAGTTGCGACTAATTCATATTGTACGTGCCAGAGAAATTTCCTATCTTCCTGGTTAGAGGTGGTTGTAGGTGGCTCTAAATCTCGGCCTAACATGTACAATTTAAATTTACTTAGATGCACGTATAAGAATTGATATTAAAAAAAACTGGTACTCGTATTTTTATATAATATTCTTCTATACTATAGTGTAAATAGGTATTAAGATTTGCCTCTCTTTTGAGGTAAGTACTTTTTTGTAAATATACATCAAAAGTTGGGAAATACAATAGTATTGATAAAAAATTAACCAAGATTGGCCAGAAGGGATCATCTGTCTACATCAATAGAATATTTGCCTTGAAAATACATATAAATAGCCAAACAGATAAAACAAAGTGGGTCAGCAGATTTACTAGGACCTATTATCTGGATTAGAAGTGAATGAATAAGGCATACATTTTATATTTACTCCATTTACATACATTTTTAAACCTAGACAGACAACATTATATAGGTATAAATCATCCAATTAAATTAAATTGACCCTTTTTTATAGAAAGGATGTTCTCAGTAACATTAAATTGAAATAAGTATCTTTAAAATTATGACAATCAATTTAACTACTTTTATCCCATTTAAAACTATAAAATGTTAAATGTAAGAAACCTTTAAAAAATTATGAACATTTTAGAAATAAATGAATACTCACATCGTCTTCAAAACCACTAATATAACTTTTAAAGCTATTACTTAAACGGTTATCCGTCATTATACTTGTAAGAGAACTCAACGTATTCATCATTTGGACGAATTTTATAAACACAATATCAACAAGAATAAATTCTCTCACGAGAAACACATAATACAACGAAAAAACAAATTAAATTAGGTGAAGTGGAATATTTCCTTATAAAAACCACTGTAGAACCTTCTCAAAACAGTTCAGGTTCATTGTTCATTCTCATTCCGTTATTTCACGATTGATATGTCCCGTTCATCAAATAGCACTTTTTTTGAAATTTTATTTTTTATTAAAAAATAAAAAAATATTCAATTTATAAAGATAGTAACAGGGAGAAAATAATTTATTAAGTTAAAACAGTAGGAGGTCGTTTATAAATGCTAAAACTAGAAGTTATCAACTATTCACTATCGAAAAAATAAAAATAGTAACCTGTTGAACTTTAGTTGAGGAAGGTTAAGTTAAGGTTGTATTAATTATTTTTTGTTTATTTTTCTTTATCGGTGTTCTTTGATAAACCCCCGTTTTTTCGCATTTTAAATAATATAATGATTAATATTTTATTTGTTTTGATGATTTAATTTGGAGTATATATTTAGATTTGATGTAATGCGATGGAAATCACGGTACAAGATAAGTTGAGCGCATTATCGTTAATTTCACAGAAGAAATTATTAGAAATTTTAGATAAAATTCCTGGTCGAAAGGATTTTATTATAGATCAACAGCTTATTAAGCCTTTAGAGCATATTGTTGGTGTGTCTAAACTCAGGTAATTTATAGTTATCGTTTTATTAAGATGGAGAGCTAAATAAATATAATATGATCGTTTTGTTTAAACCCACTAACAATTATGGGAAAAATTCATTAGCTATTAATACAACCTTCAGGTGGTCTTTTATCTTAATTGCTTATAAATTATAGTTCAATATTTAACTTCGAATCCCTGGTTCAATTTGTGACCTTTAAGATATTGAAGGTCAACAAATGTAATTCAAATTGTTTAAATAATTTTTTAACTTAGTACCTAAGTGCTAAGTTATTAGATAATGGATATATAGCTATTAACACTTGATTAAAATAAAATGTAGGCATTTTATTCAAACATTATATTACATTATGTTATGTACCATTCCCTATACTTACCGCAAAGTATTAGAATATACACAAAAATAAATTAGTCGATCCTTGACATCTCAAAATTCTTAGTAAGTTGAAGTGATTCCATTTCCCATGCTAATTTGAGATTGCCAATAATTTGATTTAACATTGGTAACAACTCAAACAGCACATTAATCCAAGTTAAAACATAATTCCATTGAAATTTTGAGTTAACGTTTCACTGTAATTCATGTTTAACCACCTCATGTTATTCAATTTTTTAAAAGTTTTTGGGTTACTACCCACAAATTGTTGTCCAATTAAAATCATTATTCAATTGTTAGGTTTTTGGTAGTATTCATACTACGGAACGTTTAAATTTTAATTTAAATCAAATTATAATTACTATTTACAAAGGGAGACAGTCAGAGAAAAATAGACTTCAGCGTCGGGAAATAGTAATTATAATTTGATTTAAATTAAAATTTAAATGTTCCGTAGTATGAATACTACCAAAAACCTAAAAATTGAATTTCTAATTGATTGTACTAAGTACAGGTACTAATTGAGTACTTTATAATTACAAGCGTATTTCTCGGTCTAGTTCTATTGTCGTTTCTTGACTTCTAAGACTTGTGGAAAAATTTGAAAAAGCTTAATTCGGGATTAGGTATCGATATTGTCAGGTGAAAGTATTCTTCTGTGTAGCTTAACTGGTTAGAGCACCCGCACACTGGAAATGAGGGGGAGGTCCGTGGTTCGAATCCCGGCGCAGAGGTCTATTTTTCTCTGACTGTCTCCCTTTGTAAATAGTAATTATAATTTGATTTAAATTAAAAATTAAAATCATTATTTAAAATGGCTGCAGTTACCCTTAATATTGTTAACTTTTGCCAATAAAGAAACTGATTAAAAAAAAAAAAGTTTTTGGTAGTATTCATACTACGGAAAGTTTAAATTTTAATTTAAATCAAATTATAATTATTATTAACAACAGGAGACAGACAGACATACTCAAGTTATTGCAACTGATTGGTTCCCAGAAGAATTAAGAAATAGCCTATACTTTCGAGAGACCGTATGCTATCTTTTTATAGGGTTTGAAGTTATTGGTAACTAAGCTAAGCCCTGGTAACTAAGCTAAACAATGGCCAACTTGAGATTAAAGCTCCTTCACACTGAAATGACAAGTGACAAGACCTTTCCCGCTCTTATAAAGGAGTGTCTTTTAAACTTAATTTATAAGAACTTAATTATTAAAATTTGGGGTAAGTTTCCTTGAGAGTTTAGGCCTTCACTTGCCACTTAAGCATGGTTTACATGTACTACTTTCCATGATGATAAAATACGGATTGAATACAGGTTAAATACAGTTTTTGGATTCAAAGTGTCCATGGAAACCTAAATTCAATGCGGATTAAATACGATACTGATCCTGATACGAACACTGGGATCGTATCTGGGTCAATTTGCATGGAAACACCTGAACTTGATCCTGACGCGCAGAATGTGAGTATGAGCGCACCTAGCTTATTTCTGTAAAAACTGTAGTCAAATCTGTCAAAATATGTAATAAAAATTATTTATAACCTTTACCAAAACCAACCAAGAAAAAGTTTTTTTTTTTATTTCGTATTGAATTCAATACCACTCATGGAAACACCTAGCTTGTTAAATCCCAAATCAGGATTCAATCCGTGTTTAAACTCATGCAAACGTAGTAATGGTCAAGTGTACCTGAATTATGACTACATTTTGTCGCTACTTGGACTGTGTAAACAGGGTATTTAAGTCCACTTGGTCATCCAAGTTGGGTTGGGTCTGTCAAAGTAGAGATTTGGTGGAAAAAAAATGGAACTAACTTGGCAAATTATGAGAAGTGGTGAGGATGTGCCAGGTTTCTTTACGAGAAATTTATATCACTAATACATGCTGCCGTCAGAAATCAAATACAGATCTCTTGGTGTACGCCCCAGGGATTTGTGTTTGCTGTTCTTGTTTATTCTCATTGTATAAATTTAATTTCTAGCCCTTTTTTTGTTTTAATTTAAGATTGCTCTGATAACTCAAAAAGTACTTAACTTAAAGTAAAACATATTCCCATGAATCTCAAGTTATTGAGGTTCCTTGTGTATCTTAATTTGAAATTATGTCCATACACATTTTTATGTAGGTATTATTTTTGCTAAATTTATAGTTGAATCATATAGTTGTTTGTCTAGTAATCTTTAGGCCTCTTAGTGTTGAAATAATTTCACTAATAGTTGGAGTTATATATCTACGATAATTTCACTCCTCTGCTGTTTTTTAATGGCTAGAACAGTGGGGTGTAAACATAGGGCCATAACCACCTCTAACCCTGTTCCTCAGCGGTAGAATGAATTGTTTCCATTAATCTCTGATCTTCTTTAATAAAATTATATGAACAATAAAGTATCTTAATTCTCGCAATAATTACCTCCTGTTCATAAAATGAAAGTGAGTGGTTGAATGAGTCTATGTGTGAAGAGTCTGTTTGTCCACTGGCTGGTAAAATCAAGGACATTGCCAAATGACCACTGTCTCTTAAGCTGTGTAAAATTCCACTCTCTGCCATTTTTTAAAAAGATTCACTCCAACTAATGGGAAAACACTGTAAGAAACATTTAAGAATAATATGTTTTTTAATTAGTTTAATTTGATTTTTATACAAATGCTTTTAAGTATAGTATTGTTTTATATTATCCCATTACAACTTGGGTATTTAAACTATAGCAGACATTAGAAATCATACATTTTTTTATTCAATTTTAATTAGTGAATTATCTGCCCTTTTCACTTTTACTAATAGCCTTTGGCTGGTACATAAGGAATATTTGGAGACAAGTGTGTTTAGCACACTTGCTACTCTCCTGAAACCTTGCTCTTAACACTTACATATCTGGCAAGTTCAAAACCTCGAGAGATGAGGTATGTTACACTGATAATAATCATATTGAATAGATGGGTAAAGTAGCCTAACGATGTGTTTGATCGGATGTAAAAGATGAGCAAAAAAAAAGAAGGGATATTAATATCTACAAATATTTTAGGATGTATTAAAATATTTCTTTTTACAATATTTAATTAAATGAAAGATTTGTTATCTTAATACACAGTTTGTGTGTAAAATAATCACCATTGTAATATTTAATTGCCATGAATAAATTATTCCAAAATATTGATTAATTATATTTTTAAATACTCTTTTTTTTGACATATTGTACTCCAATTGTAAGGTTTATACAGCTGATAGAGTGAGACACTAACCCCATGTCATGCATTACACATATACAGTTGGATGTATAGTAGTAGTAGTAAGGTTCTAGTACTAGTACTAGACGAGTAGGACAAACCACTTGTTCCAACCTAGCAATCAGGCCATCTTTTAGGCACATTTTACTAGCCCCTTGTTAGAGAGTTTCAGCCACTTTACACAACATACCTTTGTACATAGTGTGATTTAACTCTCAATTTTATTTGTTTTCTCTCTTTGAGCAACTTTTATAAAATCTTTGTTGAAGTAACTAATGTGTTAGCTTCACTTTTAAGGTTGTTTTAATTCTTCAACCTTTAAATTGCACAATCTCTATTTAAACTGCACAATTAATCAGTTAATTATCACAAAATTGTTGCAGTAAATATTGTTTAGTCATATGTTTTTAAGATATACGATTTTATTTCCTAATAATGAGCTGGAGCCTGTAATTTATGACCATTTGTTTGAGTTGATTATATTAAAATATCTTTAATAGCATTGTATTTGTTTGGGCTATTTTTATAAAATATAACTAATTAAGATTAGATTATTAACCTTGAAAAAGTACTAATTATTTTTAAAACAATCAAATATTTTTTTTTATTTGACGTCAGCTGGTATCTACTTACCTTATCTATCCTACTACTTAAAAATACAGTTTATTTATGTATAATTATTTATTTAGATGGATGATGAAATATAAGTGATAATAATTAGGGTAAAAATACTATTTTAACTTCAAAAATTCAATTGATTTAGTATATTTTTCTAAAATAATAGTTTTACCCTCCCTGGATGGTACTGATTGCCTGATATATCTTGTCTATTGCTCCTACACTGACTCATCCGCAGCTATAAAGGAATAATCTGCTTGAACTTTGCAAACTCTTATGTTATTTGGCAATTTTACGTAAAAACTTATGGCCAATATTTTTATAGTGCCAGAAACTCTTTAGTAAAGCCAATATTATTTTAATAAAACCAAATAAATGCTTTTTTTTTCCTCGCTCAAAAAATACTCTAAATTACTAACATGGCTTGTTAATAGCTACTTTATAAAATAAGTATAATCATTGGATAAATTTAAATGATCTTTCCTTTACCTTAATAAAGCTTTACAGAATTTCTTTTTTCATCCAGGAGTAAACTCTTCTCAACTTGCTTATACATTCCCTTCACCCGATCTGCAACTAACTAAAATCAATTGTATGTGACTCACAAAAAGAATAAAGATAGTTTTGGTTTCTATTTCTTTTCTGTATAATGATAATTGTGTTTCTTATCAGCCTGTTTTGACTCATGTAATTTAATCTATCTTTTACCCGAAACTCCTGTATATGCCTGTTTATTAGGTAAATGTGAGACATTTTGTCAACTTTCTTTTTACCTATTTCACTAAAAAGAAGATATCGAATATAGTTATTGTTACATTAACGAGTATGTGAAATATGAGGTTTTGATAGTTAAATAAAGTAGGAATGAAAATGAGTATGGTAAATTTGTTGACACGAAGAATTAAAAAGTATGATGTCCCTCTCCAAAAAAGCTGTTATGTTCAAATGATAAAATTATTTTTTGTTCTCCATTCATATTCCTAACATGTATTACCTACATTTTAATTGCTAAATATGAAAGTTGTACACATTCTTTTTATTTTATTATTTTCTGTTTTAGATCCCATGGCGTTGAAAAAATATACAAAATTCACAAGATGGACTCACCAAGTGGAAATTCTCGGGTGTTCTTTGTTCAATCAGACTTGATATCAGTAAAACAAGTATGCGATAAAATAAACAGTGAAATAAGTCAGACAACTGATGGATGTTATCACATCATACTTGTTGGCAAGAAGCTTGGTTCCCTCATGAGGCTTGTAGAAGTAGAGGGACTCTACGGCTTGGTGTCTGTTCATCCCTTTCAGTGGGAACTGATTCAGATCGATAACAAGATATTATCCTTAGAAGATCAAAATCTCTTTAAAACACTTTTCGTCGAAGGAGACCAATCTCAGCTTACCAGTATAGCCAAGTCCATATGGACCCTTCAACTGATTTATGGTCAACCTCAGTTAACATTAAGTTTTGGCAATTATTCCAAATTAGTTAGCAACATGATAACTTTATTTTCCGAAGAATTCTTATGTCCTAATAGAAATTCTTCGGAGATTTCCTGTTTTATAATCATCGATAGGAATGTAGACTACGCTAGTACTCTCTTGCGAGGCTGCTCATACACCGGATTATTAGATGAAGTATTCGGCATTAACAGTGGGTTTATTGAAATCAACAACTCTAAAACAGAAAAACCAGTTAGCTATTCATTAAACAGTTCAGATGAAATTTATTCTCAGATTAAACATAACCATTTCTCAAGTGTTTTCACAATTCTCAGTCAGAAAACAAAAGAATTAAATTTAGAATATCAAAAAAATAAACGTATGGAATTACACGAGATTAAACGGTATGTCAAACAGGAGTTGCTTACAGTAACTAACTTGAAGAACTCTTTAGCTTATCATATAAGTGCTTGTGAGTCTATTATTAATAAAATCGGTCATAAGTTCGAGGCTTTATGCTCGATGGAGCAGTACATGCTTGAAGGGAGGAATAGGAAAGAGTGTATTCATTTCATAGAAGATTGCCTTGCAATGGAACAGTACGATAAATACGGAATCTTACGACTAATCGCTCTCTTATCTTTGACTCAAGATGGTTTGTATTCATCAGAAGCCACTAATTTAAAAAATCAGTTTCTTCATGCTTATGGTTATCAAAACCTGCCGTGTTTTTATCAGTTGGAGAAGTTAGGTCTTTTCCTTGAAGTTCCTAGCCTATTAACTACGGAGATCAAAGGTAGCAACATTGCTAATAAAGTTGTTCAAGCAGTCGCTGCTCCTACTCGTAGAAGCACCTTTTACAGTAATGCTCAAAAATTAAAACTTTTTCCGGACTCTGTAGCTGATTATGATTTAAAGGATCCTAAAGACTTAGGCTATGTTTTTGGAGGGTCATACATTCCTTTAATCAGTCAAATTGTCAGTTTCCTAGTTAAAAACGATATTCCTGTTGAAGAGATAACCCGACTCCTACCCAACTCATCGGTCAAGGACAGAAGAACACCAGGAGGGCCTCCTCTCACTTCTTTCCTTGTTTACTTTATAGGCGGCGTTACATATGCCGAGATATCTTCATTATACCTCCTCGAAAAGCTAACCGGAGTTAATATCATAGTAGCTGGCACTTCTATTACTAATGGCAACAAAATAATGAAAGCTTGCTTTTAAAATTTTGTTTTGTTTTTAACCAATGCACAGCCTTCATCAGATTGGTTGGAAATAGAGCTGCAAAGTCCTTCCCAGTTAACACAAAATTCCACGTAACAAATTGTAATAATTTATTTTATGTATATAAGTGTATTAACATATTTTTTTATGTTACCTGATTGGATGAAAAATCTAAGCAGTTAATCCTAGTAGCTGTTTGCTACAAACATTGCTTCAAATCCTTATAATTATTAAAAAGTTATTTTCGTATTCCACGTTCACACAAATAATCTGTAACTATTAAATATGTTTAAGATGAATAAGCCTAGAAGAAATTATAGCTTAATATTGTTTCAATTAAAATATTGTGTACTTACAAATTAGTCATTCTTCAACAAATAGGTTTATTAGTTATTCATCATTATTTAGCTGCTTATAAAACTAATAATAAGTTTATTTATTTTTGTGTAAATAATAAATATATTGTACTATAATGATGTCGACAAAAATTAAATTTTTTTAAAGATTTTATTCTATCTTCTTTTTTAAAGCAATGTTATTCCTAAAAACACTTCATTCTTTCTCAAATAACTGAAAACACGCAATGAACCAATACACTTCATATTAATGCTGCTGCTAACTTCTTACTTCTTATTATGGGTCAAATGTAAAATTGAAATCCCTTATAAAGATTTTTTTTTTTTACTTTTTGATATATTATTATAGGCATTATGTGTCTAAGAAGGCTATTACATTTTCCTGCAACCATGGTCCATCAATCCTTGTTAAATTCCTTAGGAGATATCATCGATCGTGTATATTAAATAATTAAAATGGCTGATTCATCCGTCCTATTGGAAAAAGGAAAATTCCTATCAGCAATGGTAATTTTTTATTAAAGATTAGGCTTAGCAATAATTATGAAATAAAATTATAAAAAAGTTAATACTTTACTAGCTATAAAAAAATACCGGTGTTTCATACATAATTAAATAAGTTTTTATTTAATTTAATTAGTTAGAGATAATCTACCAGCTGGGGAAATGGGATATATATATAAGTTCTTAGACATAACTAACTCTTTCTCTACATTGTATTGCACTATACTATCTAAGTTAAACAATAAGTTGGATGTTCTTCTTTTATGGTATGCAAATCAGCAAAAACTAGGGGTAAATTCGGATTGTACGTGACCCCACTTGGAGGTTAGGTGATAAAATCCTGCATATTAAATTAAAAACCTTAATTTTGTGTACCCTTGAATTTTTAATAGCCGCTTCGCGGTGCTCCGCTAATTTTCTGTAGAAAAACAACCCTCCTGTATATAAACCAGGTAGAGGTCCAACTCGAAAAAAATTTCTGGGTCACGTACAATCCGAATTAGCCTTTTCTGGGTCACGTACAATCCGAATTAGCCAAAATGGTATATGAAGCTTTGAAAATTTATTAAGTACTGAATCATATTGGTTTCAAAATAATCTTAAATCATTAAATGATTTGTGATGTATAAATATATAATATAATATGTAGGTATTTGAAAAACAAACTGAGATTTGAATAAAGTGTGTTTCAAGTAAAGGGGATTACCACTAAATCAAAAGGGGGCTACAATTGATTTGGTCTAAAATGATTTATATCTTAACAAAGTTGCTTTGAGATTCATAATTACTTAATTAAACAAACTTTTTTTTATGTCAATATTTTTATAACTTGCATAATTCAAAATTTACAATTACGTGGTGGTTGGAAAGAATGACCTAATCTAATCTTCGTGGACGTTTGTATAGAAGAGATAATTGAAGAGACGCTAATCTCTTAGTAGAACAACACTGTTTTCTTGCATCAGTTGTTTTTTTTTTTTTATTTCTTATTATTCTTCCATTGCCCAAAGTTGAGTCACCGATCTTTTTCAAGAGGATTTTTCTACGATAAAAAGGAGTGATACGTCTTGACGTGGTTATTATACGCGAATTACTCTTTGATTCTCTTTGAATCTTGTTTTAATTTTATCGTTTTGTTTGCTTTAACTTTTTTAAATTCAAAATGAGTATTCAATGGATGTTAGCAGCCGGATTTCTGTACGCCGAGATGGCGCTGGTTCTCCTCTTTATCCTCCCAGTGTTCTCCCCTAAAAGGTACAACAATTTATTCAAGTCTAATTTTATCAAAGCTTTGTCATATCAAGCCCAATGGTATTTTGCAATTATTATGATAATTCTGGGTATGCTTTTCCTGGATGCCATCAGGGAAATGCATAAGTACTCCAATATCGAACATTCGGATCTCACGAACATAAGTTCTGAGATGCAGCACAACATGCGTTTGTTCAGAGCCCAGAGGAATTTCTACATCAGCGGCTTCGCTTTGTTTCTGAGTTTGGTCATCCGTCAACTGATCAAACTCATATCTAAGCAAGCCACTTTGATGGCCGAGAACGAAGCTGTCCTAAAGCAGGCGAAATCCGCTACCGCCGCCGCTCGTAGCATGATGCCATCCGGCTCCGGTGAAACTGCCCAAAACGTCTCCAACGAAAATCATCAGAAGGAAATTGAAAAGCGGAACAAGGAGATTGAAGAATTGAAATCCGAACTGTCCAAATCTCAGAAGGACAAGGAAGCTGTCATAAGCCAGTCCAAGGCTGTGGAAACTGAATACGACCGGCTCCAGGAAGAGCACAGAAAGTTGCAGCTTAAACTCAAAGTATCCGGTGGCGAGGAAACCAAGAAAGACGACTAAAATATCATTTATTTCATCAAACACCAAATCAATTCTGTTTGTAATTGAATAATTTTTTCGTATAAGATCTTTTTTATTTATTCTCATTAAAACACTACTCTATGTAATATTTTCAAATGAAGTGTTGCCTATTATCTTGATGTTTAGTGAAGTCTCATCTACAATTTGTTGAACAGAGAAATTTCATAACAGATTGGTATAGTATAGAAAGATTGATCAATTTAAGTTTGCCACTTTGAGAATGGTCTGCCTGTTGTTAAAATGGCTCCTGTGCTGCATTTATTTATTTCTAAGACTCAAAAATATGAGAAGCCTTAAAATTGCAGCATTTTGAGGTAGGCAAGCGGGATTTTTGCTAAGTTTTGTGATGCCTATATCAATGTTTCCCAATTCTATCCTTGTAAATTACTTAAAGGTTAAACCAGTTCCGAATTTTGAGCAGGGCAAATTTATTGTTTTTCATTAAATGTTTAACGCAGGGTTCCTTTAAGGGTAGGAGGCGGGTGTCGTTTTACTATTCTTGGTTAAACATGAAGAGAAATTGCAATTTTTAATGAAATAAATCATTAATTAACTTTTATAGTTAAAAGTTGTTTGGGTTTTTTTTATCTTAGAGAATAAAGCCAAAGAAACATTTTTATTAATCCAAAACACCAAGATACCATATTTGAAATATTATATTTGAAATTTACTTAATTTAATATACATATATATTTAATGTTCCCTTCTTTAAACTGAGATAAACCAAAATAATTAATTTTGAAGGCTTATATTAGTTCATATTGGCATATTAGTTAAGTGTGAGAAGAAAAAACTTTTTTTTTTATTTAACTTAAAATATTTTTCATTTACTGTAATTTCTTAGGCACCCTGATAAATGTTGCGTAATTTTTCACAATTTCTTTAAGCATTTTTTTTTTTAGCTAATGTTAAAAATTATTTTTTGCTCTTGTTGTTTATATATATATATACAAGTTAAATGCAGTTTCAGATCTTGATTCAACAAACTAAATTCTGGAATTATATCTGGATTGAATATCGTGGAAACACCTAAACTCAATCCTGGCATTTGCAGAGTGTGTATGCTAGCGCCTCCTAGCGTGTTTTTTTAGAAACTAGTCAAATCACTAACCTCTACTCATTAAAAACATTTTTAAAATAATAAATATGTAAAATAAACAACAAACCTGTAAAATTATTTGTAACCTTTACCAAAGTACCCTCATTTTATTTCTTATTAACCGATTGGTAAATTGAAAACATATTAAATTCAGATTCAACACTTTTCATAGATACACCAGGCATGTTCAATCCTAAATCCATGTTTAAAAACTATAGAATTGTTCTTATTAATATCTTTATTATTGGAGAAACCATGTTTTTTAAATCTGGTGTGCAATTCTTTCACAAAAGCAAATCACTAAAACTGTTACAACAAAGCTATCAACTTATAAATATTGAAAAACTTATATTAACATTATAATCTAAGTATTTGATGGGTCGCATAGTAGTATACTGTTTAAAAGTCAATTAAAAATTTGAATTAAAATTAAATATAACCATTGAATAATAATAAAATATTTATTAGCTTAGTCGTGTATTTACAAGTAGGTCATTGCATTTCATCACCTAAAAAATGTAACTTTTTTTATTTTTTACATGATTATGTAAAAATAAAAGGTGTTCTTTAACAACCAATGGTAAAGTTTAGTGAAATTTTGAAGCAAAGATTTTATTGAAGTTTAATTATTAATGTATCAAAGATTAATGTATTGGAGAGATTCCTATTTAAACGGATTTGATTCTGCAATTTCGACCATGTTTGTGGGACAAGCATACTATTCTACTGCATGTACAGATTAGAATTCTTATAAAGATAATTGTTTAAAATTAAATTGCAACACATCAGGACATTGTAAGTAAAACAAATGAGCTAATTTGAAATTTTATGAAAACAGATCTTCCTCTTTTTTTTTTTCAAGGTCAACTGTGCAAAATTTCATTAAGCTAAAACAATAGACTTCTCCCAGATTATTTAATGAAAAGATTTATAAATTACTTATTTGATCAGAACTAATTTATTGTTAGACATATCCAAAAGTTGTTTTTATTATCAGATATCTTTTAACTATTAAACAATTAATGATAAATTAGAAAATAAGATAAAATTATGTTCTGCATATTTTTACAACACCCACTACCCTGCTAATGTTTTTCTGAGAATCTGATGTAACCTTTATCAACATCGTAAACATTTAAGACCAGTTGCATTTTTTTTTTTACTTTTGAATTAAATAATTTGAGTTGTTTTTAATTGAAATACAAATTAATAATAACTAAATTAATTAATAAAACTCAACACCTGTATTACAATTGTTTTTCCTCAATATATTTAAGGACTTGAATCATAATTTTGATATAATGTAAGGTTATTCAATTCAAGTTATTGAATTGTATTATTTATTATAACAAGGTTCTTAAATCAATTAATAAAAGCACACTAATATATTAACATACTGCTGTATGTTAGTTAACTATTTATTATATTTAATTAGATTTGATATTCCTTCTAAACTGCACAGGAAAGTTTCAATAAAGGATAAATTAATTAACTTTATACGAAAATCAACAGGAAAAAAAGTATTATCTCTACGAAAGTATTTTTCCTCTTAAATAATTAGAAACACCCTTACTATTGATTGTAATTATCAATGTGTTATCTAAGACATTTAAAAAGTATATTTTATCAATGGAGCCTTAGACATTTAACTGATAACAGCCTTACAAAATAATGTTTTAAATATTTTAATACACTTATAACACTTTTTTAAAACTAAAATCTTAGCATTCTATTTGTACACTTGAATTTTATGAAACACATCAAACTAAATTTAAATGAAATATTATTCATTTCTATCAGTTTGGGGAATCTGTATTAAAATTAATGGTTCATGCAACTATTTTTAGGAAAAGTTTTGAAAAAGAGGTGGTGAAAGAAAAGATATGTTGTAAACAATATCTGACTGATCTCAGTTGGAGGGGGCAGATGACTTATAACTGATCAGTTTTTTTCCTGCTATATTAAACCCAAATTTACTTAACACACTAATTACCCACAGTGTGCATTACTTGAATTCTGATAAAGGTTACATTTCTACTTCCTTATAAAATTTGATTGCTCTTATTAAGTCCACATTATGTAGCTAATAGATAATTTACTAATGTTTTAAATAGTTTTGAGGTATAAGTTCTATTTCTTTGGAGAAGTACGAAAATTTCTATTTTAAGTGTCCATATTTTGTTTTTTTATCTTATTATTGTGCTTCAAATATGACATAATTTAAAAATTTAAATCAGATTCGCATTTGTTCAAATAATTATCCCATAGAGTTTTACAATATCAAATACTTAAATAATTGTGGTTAAACTTAAGTTTATTGAAGAAACATTGATTAAAATTTCTCTTACTTTTTTTTTGTAATATTTTGCTACTATTAATTTTATATCATTAATCAATTTTATGAATTACTGTGTAATTGATTAATTTTGATGATCATAGATCACAGGGGAAAACCCAGGTTTTTACTGTTTTAAAGAATCTGAAAAGGACTCTTGAATCTTGAGGACCCCTTTAAAATGTTGAATAATTTTGCCCTAAAAAAGAAAAAAAATGGCTTTGTCTCTGTAAAAAATATACCTTGTTGGACATAAGAGATAGGTTTTTCATTTCATTAACAAACCTATGATTTCTCTCCTGGATGTTCATATAAAAGGGTGTTTTACATTTCAGTGATGAGAAAAAAATAAAACTACTCTAAATACATTGAAAATGTCAATCTATAATTAAATTATTGAATGGATTGTTGTTGGTAGCTTGTATGTCTTGATGAGAGTAAAATAAACAAGCTAATAACATTATAATTAGCTTGTACAATAAACAAAACTGGTGTTAACTCAGAAGTATAACGAGTCCCAAATTTTAATTCCTGTACTACCAAATTATTTATTTATTTATTGTTTGTTTGTTATTGAAGATTTATTGGTATGTAAATATCTCAATACTTATTATTATTTGTTAAAGGAAACTTTAAAGGACAAATAATGCATTTGTTATATTTAAGCAATTTTTTTTATTAATAAATTAAATTATCACTTTATTGTTGAATTCAATGACATATTCAGACTTCTTTGATTATTTAAATTTGAGAAATTCCTTTTTGTTTTTCTAGTTGGGACTAATTTTCCCTCGGAACTTTCAAAGACTTTTTAATTTAAAAGTTCTATCTTAAGATTGAAATAAAACACTATTTAGTTTTTGGTAACTTTTTAATTGTCTTTATCACAAGTATTTACACTTTACACCAAACCGGTTTCGGCATGTCTGCCATCATCAGTGGTTAAGTACAAACTAAATTAAATTGTGTAGTGTTTTATTTCAATCATGAGTAGATATCACAAAATCTCGGCCAAAACTACGAAATATGTTCTATCTTTAGGTTCTTTCCCTTATGCTTATAATTTTGGTTTAGATGATTGACTGATAGCATAAAGTTTTATGAATATTTTCCTTTTATGCGTTTTGTTTGAATTAAATCACTGCTTTTACTCTTATGGTTGCTTTTTTTTCTTCTCTAAGCTCAATATAAGCAAATTGATTTGGATGATAAACTGATTGAGTATACTCTTCTAGGGTTATTTGCCTGACAAGTTGTTTGTTTTGATAATAATCTAATTGAGTATATTATTTTTGATTTTGATAAATTGAACGCCTATACTCGTTTGTTATTTTTATTTGAATGATAAATTGATCGAGTACACCCTTCTTGGGTTATTTTGTAGTATTCTTATTGGTTTAGTTTAATAAAATCAAATTTACACTATAAAATCAAATATTAGCTGTCAAGTCTAAGCAGCTAAAGTAGTACTTCTGAAATGGGAAGCACATTTTATCATTTGAATGTAACAAACATTAATTGCGTTGTTTCAGGAGTGTTAAAAAAGCTTGTACTTAAGATTTTCAATTAATCTATTTGAGCTATAATTTATTTCTATGATAATGCTTTTAAAATCAGTGCGAAGGGTAAATAATTTATTTTAAGGAATAAAATGTAGTTGGTTTTTTTTTCTCAGAATTGTGATGTCATTAATTTCTCTTTAGTTTTCAATAATTTTAATCAGTTGTTTAACTATTGGCCCGCAGTGCGAGCGCCATCCCCCCCCCCAAAAAAAAATCAAAAATCAAGGGGCCCCTTAAGAGCATAATAAAAAGTACCTGGTTCTATTTTTTTTTTGTTTTTCTTTTATTTTTTTGATGAGGGGCCCCAAAAAGTTCTTGTTGGGGGCCTCCAATGCCGTAGCTACGCCACTGATTTCATCACCAAATATAATTTTTATATTAAAATCAAATTATAATTACTATTTACTAAGGGAGACAGTCAGAGAAAAATAGACTTTTAAATTATTGAAT
>KZ651393.1:344597-365311 GCA_001010745.2 Gerris buenoi
TTTTTTTCTTTTGGATTTTTATATTAAGCTCTGCTTTCATTCTGTTTCACTTAATAATTCTTGCAACCTCTTTGTATAATTCTAAATTTAGTTTGTTATTTGGTTTGTAGATTATCTGAAGAAGGCTGCATTAGAACAGCCGAAACCGGTCAATTGTAATAAATACAGTTATTTTGTGTGAAGACGTTGTTTGGTTATTGATCTACACCTCTTCCAAGAAAAAAAGAAGTCAAAACTAAAAAATGATAAGGTAAACCTCCTAAACAGATTAAATGATGCTTGATAAACAGATTATTAATAACTAAATTACAACTTGACACTAAGGGGTGAGAAAAATACTACAGTAAAACTTGTCTAAGCTGGAACATGTGTAAGCTGGAAGCCTGCAAAGGTAGAAACGTTTTCTCGGAACGGAGTTTTATTATTCTAAGTAAAACACCCTGTATAAGCTGTAAACCTGATAAGGTGAATTTTTTTTTCTTGAACCGAGGCCTTCCAGCTTAGGCAAGTTTTACATTTTGTAAATCACATTAATACAGAAATGAAGAAGAACAGTAATCTATAATTACCTCAATTTTTTCTGAGCCTTGTTTACGTGCTTTGACTACATAACGATTTGAACCAACAGATGATAATTTTGAAACACCTTCATGAATTACAGCCAAAATGTCTACATTGACATTTTTGAGGTCATTATAATCAACTAGAAGTTCACTGAAATCAAGAAAGTACTATTAAAAATAAGTAATATTATTGTGAAAAAGATTATTATAAAATAATAAAAGAAATATTATAAATACTGCAATTTTTCAATACAAGTATATTTTTCAATAAAAATATATACTTAATACAATTTAATATAATCTTAATATGTTTCCAATCGTATTTTGTATTAAGAGAGTCAGAACTTATGAGAAAGAATGACATCGTAACTTGTTAATTATGTTTCTATACTAATATGTTCGCCCGAATATCTGATCCAACCAATCATAAAAGATATCTTACATAGTTCTAGAATTTTAATTGCATTGAATTGCAATATATAATTAGAAACGTAGAATTTATATACCACTTATTATTATACCACCCATGTAGACATTAAAATATCAATTATTTACTTACAAATGTTTTATTTGTGAATTCAAAACATTTCTTTATTATTATTAATACACAATTAATTAAATTAATGTACTTAAGACAAGAGACGGAAAAAAGGTAAAAAGATAAAACTTACTCAGGATTTGGTCCACATTGCATTCTTGAAATAAATAAATGTTTAAGAGAGGCAGTACCACTTTGTGGAATTATTGCTTCATTATCTTCAGGAATTCTTGTCAGCTGTACGATGGTCCACTCTAAAATCATAAAAATGCTTACTTTAAAAAGAATACTTTTTGGGCTCCATATTAAAAATAAAAATAATTAATTTTAAACCTTCAGGCATTTCAGATAATCTTCTGAGAAGACCCTGATCTTCTTGTTTGGCATATTCACTTGTCTCTGATAAGTATTCCTCCCATGTGTTGATAGAAGATTCTGTAGACATGCGAAAGCTGAAAATTAGTTTACAAATTAAAATGTTATCAAATATCAAAGTAGAAAGTTTTTTTACTAGAAGTTCTGTTAACAGTAGACCTCACTTCCGAAAAAAAGAAACCTTATAAATCGATTTAATGAATTCATGGATCATGAACAAATAAAAGAACATGACAAATTTGAAGGATATTTAACAGCGTGTTTGGTCATGACAGCGATGACAAACAAATTCATAGGCAAACAGTTGCGTGTCGAATAGAGAGTAGATACAGAGATAGATTTCACTCCACTCAGTCAATAATATTTAAAAATCTTAAATGACACTTAAGAATTTAAAGCAAGAATATTAAAAAAATAAATAAATTTACTTACCACTCATCTTTTCTTAAATCTTCTAGAATAGCATATCGCCTTAATAATGTACCGTGATATTCTGACAAATGGTAAATCGTTTTCTTGTATTCTTTAACATAGAAATAGAGCTGAGCAATTTTAATATGAGCCCCTTTAAAAAAAGAAAGAGATTAGCGATTGCAATAGTGGAAATATACATTTTAAAAGTTAAATAGCAATTGAGTAAATTTTCTTCACAGATTTATTTTATACTGTACAGTAAATAATCCGTAGCTCGACAGCTCCTAATATCCATTTAGCTCTAGAAAATTTTATTTCTAGAGCAGTAGTAGTAGTATTGTCTCTACTTTGCAGTAGGTATGATGAGCAGAGATATGACGACCTGACTTAACTATACCAAGTCAGGGAGTTTATAGTTTTAAAGCTCTTTATGAAATATTTTCAGTTTAGCTCAAAATTCACCTATTTATCTATATATATAAAATCCAAATACCACTCACTGACTGACTCACTGACACATCAGGATATCTCTGAAACCACTGGACCTACGACCATGAAATTTTGTAGGTGTGTTCCTCTTACCTCTTAGGTGCTCGCTAAGAAATATTTTAAAAATCCGCCATCTTGATTCAAGATGGCGGCCATTTATATAAAAAATTCGACAAGACAATATCTCGGGAACCAATTGGACTAGAGCCTTGAAATTTAGAAGTTGGCTTTCTTTTATGAAATTAGTAACTTTTGATAAATAGTTTACCAATCGGGCATTTTGATTCAAGATGGCGGCCATATATATATAAAAGTTAACGAATGTATGTTCTTTATAAAAATCTACAGTTTTAGTCAGATCTTGATGAAAATTTGCACAATTGGGCTACAAAGCAAGGGGAAAATCACTGTCAACATGAATTTTCGAAATTTAATTTTTGTACACAGGGGTACGGGGTACAAATGTCAAAGTAATGAATACCCTTCATGATGCATATCGTTGAAAAGCTCTTTTAGAGGACAGTAATTGTTGTTATGTACAGTTTTATCATATTTTCACTTAGGAGGGGGGTAAAATTGAAAAATATAGCTATATCTTATATAAAAAGAAGAGTATCCGTATGAGGGTATGTCTTTTATCCTAATTTGATGAATATTTACACACTTTTTCTTCAAAACAAGGTGAAGGTCACTGCCTACATGAGATTACGAAATTAAAATTTTGGTACACAGGGGTACGGGGTACAAGTAATGAATACCCTTCATCTTCATGATGCATATCGTTGAAATGCTCTTTAAGAGTACAGTAATTGTTGTTATGTACAGTTTTGTCATATTTTCATTTAGGAGGGGGGTAAATTTAGGATATTTGCAAATTATCTTATCAAAGAGGAGGGGGATATAAGTAGGAGGGATAGAATCTAGATATTCTCGCATAGTAAAATAATTTGTATGCTTTCCTGGTAGTTTATAAACTTATCAAATATAAAAACACTCCGTAGCGAAGCACGGGTATCCAGCTAGTTCTTAATATAAAACTAGGAGTAAAAAACAAGGCAAATTCGGAGGTAATTTCGGGGATTGTACGTGCCACCACTTTGAGGTTAGGTGATAAAATCCTGCATATTAAATTAAAAACCTTAATTTTTTTGTAACCCTCAATTTACAATAGCCGCTCTGCACTGCACAGCGATGCTTTGCTCATTTCCTGAACAAAAACTACCCATCTGTAAATAAACCAGGTAGAGGTCCAACTCGAAGAAATTTCAATGGCTCGTACAATCAAAATTAGCCTTAAACAAAGATTTGAAAATTGGGACAGATACTGTGGCATGTGAAGTAGCTTTTGCCTTCAATTTGAATAGTTAAAACAAAGGGAATTGATAATGGCATAATGGATTATGGGCATATCATGTAAATTATAGAAGCCCCCCTACACTTTTTAACATTACAAAACTATAACTACAATACTTACAGCGGAAATTAGCAATATTGTATTCAATGCTTATGATGGGCAATAATGTATTTTTAATTTTATTAATGGAAGACCAAGTAGTTTCAATAGTAGGATCAATTGACATGGTTAAGCTTAATCACTGTCACTACATAAAATTACAGTTACACAGAACATTAAACCATTATAAATAGATTGGACTTTAGACTAAAACCATAAAAAAATTAGACGTCGAGACAAATGGACTTTAGACTAAAACCTTAAATCATTATAATTATAATAATGTTTATTCAGAGATAATAAATAATAATCCTTCAAGACAAAAGACAAGAAACAAGAAAAGGATTTATCATTATCAAATAAATAGCGCCAAGTGTGAATCAGTGTTGACACAAGTAACTAAAAACTAAAATGGGTTTGTTTAATTTAAAAAAAGTAAGAAAAACTAAAGAGAGACTTTGGAATCTAACTCAGATTCATTCATTTCTTACTTTAAAAAACCATCGCTTTTTACCAACTTTAACTGACATTGTTGTTGTTGTTGGTTGTGTTTGTATTTTTTAACAGGGACAAGAAAGAGATTTGAATATTTATTTGTGTGTATTTATTATTCATAGTTGCATCCCAGTTGTAAGTGTAAAGTTGAACAAGAGATTTATTATTTATTTCTATTGATATAAGTTTATTTTCATGATTATTGAATAAAATTAGACTTCACTTTTTTGGTTTGTTCACTCAATAGCTGAAGTGAAAAATTGTCTCAAGTAGTTTTTCAGCATTATCATTCCTCTCTATCAACATGAAAGTATGTGTAAAAGGAGTTAAAATTAATGATATCCACACCGATTTCGCAGTAATGCATTTTAAGACTAACATGCTGATTATTATTACTCAGTTTAAAAAACCGGGATGTTTCATCGAATCCAAAAAACAAGGTGAAGGAGATAACGCTGTTTACTCATTATCAACTCTGCTAGGAGAAGACGAGGTTTATTCAACTGTAGCCAGGTATTTACATGAAAAGCTGTCATTGCCGAAAAATACTGTCTTTAGTTTAGCGCTTAAATGTGAAATGTCAAAGAATGTGCTAGACGCATTTTGTAATGTTTTACGAGAACTTACGCCTTAGGAGCTAAATAGCTCCAAACGTCCTTAATGTTATTATTAATTTAAATAAAAAAAAAAATTATGTGGACTTAATATGAGTCATCGAAGCTTACTTACCATCTACGGTAAAACTGAAGAATATGAGGCGTTGTATAGAAAAAAGAGCGGGCCTCACTCCAAAGTATTTTTTTGACAAAGGGATATCAACTCTCCTATGGAAAAATCATACATATTATTTCTCAAATGTGTTAATCATACAAATGTACTGTTTGACAAAGGAATATTATCTCTCAGTTGTGCTGCCAAGCAATTCTCGACCGTATCATCTTCTTCAGTTCAGCCCCACCTTGATGTAAAGGATCAAAAAAGCTGTATTCTCCCTACTTGTAGAAGAGATGTTTTGTACCTTACATAAGTAATACACCTGCATATACATATTCTTGTCATTTATTAGAGTTTACTCTACTCAAATAAAAAATATTTTCATCATCAACTGTTTGTGTTAAAATTTAAAAATATATATTTTAACTAACTACCATACTTATTTTGCTAAAGACAACTTATACTTTTCACTGGTCCAATTCACATTTCTTTCTTGCTCACCATAGTCCAGAGGATAGCGTGCAAAAGACTGTCTAACTAATTATCCAGCTAGAATTTTGTGTCCAAGTTAATTCTTTGGTTTCCTCCAAGAATATGTGGTTGCAAAGTTCGTCTGCGTGACATAGCTTGGCCATAAGCTGTTAATAAAACTAGACCAGCAGAAAGTCCCGTCTATTTTGGTGGACATGGTGATTTTCATGATCCTGTGTACAAAATTTGTTAGAAGACCCTAAAATCAAGTTGATGTTACTTTATTATAACTTGATAGCTGTCCACTTTGATTTGGAAAATATTTGAATAACTAACCTATTTGTTTTTTAATAAACCCAGTTGTTTAATAGATACAAACTAAATGTTGATAAATCTACCATATCTGTCAGAACTTTTATTTTTCCTGTTGTTAATATTCCTTAGTCTATTTAATTTTCTAGACAAAGGGATATTGTAATTTTTATATTCATTCAAGTGATGTTCCTTACAGTGGCGTAACTATGAACCCGCATGGGCCTGCATTGCGGGCGGGCCCCCGATGCCAGGGGGGCCCCCAAACCAGTGTCGAAGGGGACCCCTTAGAAATCTTATTAGGTTTGAGCTTGGAATATTATACTTCTATGTAATAGAAGATATGTCAGGGGGCCCCAATCAAAATCTAATGGGCTTTTTTTTTTGCTTGTCAATTTTATTTTGGCTGGGCTTATTTTGTCAGGGGCAAAGTTACTGCGGGGGCCCCCAATGACCTTGCTACGCCACTGGTTCCTTTGCCCAAAAGTTATATATAAGTTTAAAAAAAGGAACAATTCTCGGCTAACTATAAAATCAGGCATATAAATTGTGGGTTGGATATGGTAAAGGTAAATGACTAATGGAAGTTAGAATAGTTTAAACCCTCAGAAAGTTAATGAACCATTTGTAGCAAATTCATATTTTGACCGTTCCCTGTCTATATTTTCCACCTCCATCTAAGCTATTTGTGGATAGTTTTTGTTGTTCTCTTTTATTTCCACATTTATTTTTCTATTGATTTTTTCCTTTAAATACCTCCTGAATACTATTTTCCAACCTCAAACAACTACCTAACATATGCTTTATTATAAGTATCTATTTTACAAATTACAGTACCGTATATATTTCACTAAAAACCTACTTCTTACAATTACTTGTACCTACAATTATTGGTTTTGTACAAATATCAAAGGCATTTGGTCAAAAGTGTAATTGGTTGTTTTACTGGGAGACTGCTATATATTTACTAATATTTATATTGAAACACTGTAGATAAAGTTTTACTTTCCCTATTAGGTAATTTCTTACACTAAGGGTAATTTTTCATAGAATATTAAAGTGTTAGCTCCTCAAAGCCTCGTTGAGATTAGCTAACAGGCAACGAATGGAGCTTTAGTCTACACAGATGTTAGACGAGCAAGCTATTTTACAGGGGTTGTCGGTTTTTTGACAAAGCATCAACTTGGGAGTACTTCCCTGTAATTTTTTAAAATTTTATTTCTATCTGATGTTGGTTTTTAATGTTATTCAAGTTTAAATAACAATTACTGTGTGTTTTCACCATATGGGGTGAACAGCAAAATTGTCATAGCCTCGAAATTTTACTCTGCAGTTTGCGACAGTCTCATTATTTTGAGGCTTAAAATAATAATAAGCAACATTTATAATATTTAATATAACAATAATTTTGTGTTATGGGATTATATTTTTGACAAAATGCAAATATTTTAATAAAAAGTACAAATGGCATCCCTTTTTTACCATAGGGTAAAAGAGAACTTTTTGGTTGTAATGTTGGATGCTGAATCAATGGTTGAAAGCGAGTAATTTGCCTTTGATGCACATGTTTTCCGTCAAGGCTTCCTACTCAGTAAAGCAAGATCCAACTGTGTAAATGGAGATAAGGGTAAACTAGAAGTGATTCTTTGACAATTACTACACCAATAAAAGGTATGGATATATTATCATCATATGACTACAAGCTGATGTCAACTCTTTCTCCCATTGTGACTATTTTCATTTTTTATCCATTTCATCAAATAATAAGTCTTATCGTATTCAGTAGAATGAGAAATCTAATAGTTTCTCTCTTTCGCAAATCTTTGTTGATCCCCAATTTTATCAAGTCCCAATATATAATTATTCTATAGGACTTAACTCCCTTACAACATGGCTTGAAAAGATTTTTTGACATTTTATGGTTTAAGTAGGGGTAGTTGTGTTGCAAAAGAGGTACTTATTTAGTTTAAAGAATTCTTATTCTTACTTATTCACATAAGTGAAAGCTAAATTATGTCCAATACCATGAAGTGAAAGAAAATACCTAGTGAGTTCAAGAAGCTTAACACGTTCACGGAGGACCACGTTCCCGGAACGTGGTGCTGGTCGGGTCAATGGGGCAGACCACGTTCCTGGAACGTGCTCTCCCTACACTTCTGCCTTATTTCTAATTCCTAGCCTCACGGTTCAGATTCTTTTAACTAGTTAGCCCTCTCGAGCACATCTCTACGGTTCTACCCCACTTTACCTCTCTCGCCTAGCTTTTTCCGTTCTTTAATTATTGATACCTATATAAATCTATGTATACCTCACAGCCCCCGCTCTCAGTCACACAATTAGTCACTCGCCGTGAACGTGTTAAGGTATTTTACTATAAATCCTCTCTTCTTGGTTTGACATTAGTAATTGTTCCAATCGCAATGTGACTTTTCTAACAAGCCAGTAATGCCTTGCTGCTGTCGACATGAAAAGGAAGGAGGAGGACGAAAACACTACTGTTTCTAGGTAAAACATATTTATTTATTCTTAAATGCATAATCAATTTTTTTTTTTTACTTTTCCTGTTTGGCTTATATTGTCCAAGGTAGTTATTCACATTATAAACATTTTATTTATTTAATTTACTAACATTTTTTTATTTATATTTTATAATTATATGCATGTAATTCTTTAAAGTAAAGGAATAAAATCTTATCAGAATTCTTACAACAATAAATAATTAAAAAAATAAATAAATAACAAATAACATTCCTTTAAAATTGAAAACAGTTTTAAAATGTACATAAACATACATATAATGTATTTATAACATTTTTTTTTTTGATGATACATAAGTTAAAATAGAGGTTATACTTTTTAAAAATATAGGTAACAATTTATGTAATAAAAATAATTTTAAAAAACACACTCATTGGATAAATAATAATAAAAAAAATTGGATAACATTAAAAATATTAATGTATTAGTTTAATATGTTACAGCTCTAAAACAATAATTGTTCCTCTGAACCTACTCCTTTTATTTTCTATACCTATGATTTATTTATTTTTATTTTTAAATTTTATTGTTCTTTTTCAGATTGATAATGATAATAATTTTATCACAGATAAATTATTTTTGTAGTTTAAAAAAAAAAAAATTCCATCGCAGCTAAAATTAATCAACTGTCATGACACACTCTGTTATAAATGAAATAACTCAGTCAGAGTTAACCGCTGATAAGTTTTAACATCCAGTTCAAATAAAATTTATTATATTAGTCCAATATTACTAAAAGTAAAATTCTTCCATGACTGCAATCTATCAATAACACAGTCTGGAAATCAAACAATCTCATTAATGAGGGAGTATGTTTTTTGTCCACTTTTTAATTACAATTTCTCCTAATTTCGTTTTTTTAAAAACATGCTTTATAAATTATTAACATAAAACCACCTAAAAATAACAAATATTCTTCCAGATTGAGCATTTTTATTTGCAAATTAGTTTTTCGTACTTGGCTTGTCAATTATTGCAAATATAATATGAATGCTGATTTACACGTATTAAGTTTTTAACTAAATTTTAAGTGAATTGTAAACAATGAATTTAGTAATATGCTAAAATTTAGCATGCAAGTAAATATGTTGAAAAGAATTCTGTATACTTTTCGGTTAAGTTGGTGAACGTAGCTGATCACTTGTCATATTAGGTCATGCACAATTTAGTTAAATGTTTAACTTAAAATGTTGAAATTTCGCTAGGTTTATATACTGTTATTAAGAAATGTTATATTGAACAACACTGTCTTTAGAATGAGTTCATAAGTTGGTGATAATGCATAAAAAAGAGTAAAACTATAAAACTAGTCAATTACTTGATTACTTAATAAGTGAAAATCAGCCTTTAATGACACATCTTTAATATGAATTCAACAAAATAAAAAAACCTTGCAATTTACATTACTAAGATACATTGCTAGATATATTGAATTTTTTATTTATTTATTTATTTTTATTTATTTAAAACAGAAATTAAGATTTTTTAATAACAAAAGTTACTGCAATAGTTATTTAAAAAAATATATATTTTCAAACCACAATTGGAAGCATATAAATGTATTTTATCACTAAAGATGTTAGATCACTATTTTGTTTTTTATTCGAGTATAAGATCTACAAAATATTAGTTGGTTCAACTTACTTCTTGTCATTCATTGCAAATTACTAGAGTTACTAATAATGCAAAGAAGCTCTATTTTTTATTTTCGACCAACGTTGATATTGCACTAAGTATAAGTTAATTTTATAAGGCAAAAATTCAGCTAGTCAAATTATATGTACAATTCATATTAATCTAATCACTTTATGATCGTCAATTATCATAAAAATAGCTATGTATATTTACATTAACGGAATTCCACTAAATTATAATTTATCCCTTTAGCATATTACTATAAACTAACTATGTAGTCATTTTTTTTAGATTTTAAAAATAAGATAGTTTGATTTCCGTTTATGTACTTACTGGCTTATGTATAGTGACGATGATCATGTGAATGATTTATGTGCTATAAAGTCGTTGAGCTTAAGTAACTTAATTAATATGTTTATCATGATTGTAAGGTGGTTTGTGAAGATGGATCGCTTGCGAGGGGTGTATCAGTCTCTTTCAGCACTTCTTTTACTTTCCTGGGGGACAGTAAACAATCAAAATAAGAACAACAAAAGTAATAAATAAGATAACTAATAGAAATTATTTTAATATAAGTACTATTTAAGTCGACTGATAAATAACATCTGTTTTCCAAAAATGACATTCTTTAATTATAAGTGAGGCATAGAAAAAAAAATACGTCTATTTTCTACAAAATATATATATTTTTGGCTAATTCGGATTGTACGTGTCATCAAAATTTCTTCGAGTTGGACCTCTACCTGGTTTATATACAGGAGGGTTGTTTTTCTTCAGGAAATGAGTGGAGCACTGCGAAGTGGTGCTGAGTGGCTATTGTAAATTCAAGGGTAGACAAAATTAAGGTTTTTAATTTAATATGCGGGATTTTATCACCTAACCTCAAAGTGGTGGCACGTACAATCCGAATTTACCACATTTTTATACAATTTAATTATAGCTTGTACAATCCTACAGTAAATTACGCTCTTAACATCCTGCTATCATTGATCAAGGTGTAAAAAAGGAAATTGGTCTGCGGCAACTCAGATCAACTTTTTTTCTTATATACACAAACATTCTCATTTTAATTGTCTCCATTATCCTAAGCTATTGTGAGCTATTATCTCTCAAAATAGATTTACAGAGAAAATCAGCTTATATTCTTGCTATGCTGTTTTAAAGGACTCCATATAATTTTTTTTTTTTTTTAAACTAAATTGTCAACAATCGATGTGGCCAAGAGGTTTGCGTTTTTGTAAACTCTCAAATGAAACTAAGATGGTCAATTGATATACCTGGTGATTGATCAAATCCCTGGGACTTGAGACATATTTCACACTGATCGTCATATCAAATGGATGAGTGAAGTGGTTGATCCCCTCTCCCTTTGTTTTGCTCAATAGACCTTCCTACATGGTCTATATCTTTGGGTTTAGAACTGAGCTCTATTTGGGTTCAATCCCCATGTTAAGAAAAATTTTGGGTACCATAATAGCGAGATAATGTTTTAAAACCCACTTCTTTTGACCAATGGGACCCTAACATAAAATTGAAAAATTCAATCAATCATTAAAAATTGAATGATTTCGCACTTACATTAATATTTTAACAATCAGCTATATTTCTGATTTTTTAAATATATTTTAGTACCGTTTTATTCACCATTGCAATTTAAATGAAAAAGTATTAAAAAAATGTCTACATAGAGAAAATTTCTTGTACATAATAGTTTCTACTTTTTAAAATAAGAATAAGCTGTCAGTTATTGAAGAATTGATGGACCTAATAAATTATAATATTTTGTGTGTGTGTGAAATGTGTATAATTAATAAAAATGAAATAGAGAGGACCCTCAATAACTCAAATTCAAGCAAAATGTTATTACTTTAAATTAGCAAACAGAAATTACTTTAGCTTATCTCGAATTTTGAGTTATTGAGATCCCACTGTAATTAAAATTAACAAAATTGATGTAACATTAAAAAATTGTCAGGGGTAGACAGACACTAATGCAATGCACATTATCAAATCATAACCAACAAAATTACTGTTATACATAGCCATTAATTTTCTGTCATTATTTCATCGGCTAATTAAGTTGCATGCTATAAATAATTTAACTATACTATTTCGTATAACACTATATAATGAATAATAATAACTCATTCTAGTTATAAAGGTTGACCAAGAACTGATGGTAATTTAAGGAGTGTGTTAATGTTATCATGTACACAAAAAACACACTAGAAATTTTCTAATTATATTTTGTTTTAATTTTGATAAATATTATGGAGAGCTGTTATTTATATTTATAAAATATCAAATGTTAGCATTAGACTAAACTGACTGTGACAATACTCGGGAGTTCCAATTTTAAACAAAGCTAAGTTTATTCCAATTTTTGGTTGAATTTTAGTTAGTTGAAGGATTGAAATGACATTATATTTACCTCTTGCTCTTGTTTACAGAAATTATATGTTCTATATTTACTATAATTTTTTTTTTTTAAGATTTATAAAAAAAAATCCACAGACATTTAACAGATGTAGAATGAAAGACAATTACGGGATTGTATGTTACTTTGACAATAGTTGGAGTTAAATTTTGGTTAGTGGTGCAATGTTAATTTGACTTTGTAACTGAGATGTTGATAAATCTGGTTACATTTTTGAGATGTCAACTGTGGACTTACGGATCAAATAGTCTGTCATGATGAATTAAGCTGCAAAAAGCATCTGATATGTTCTTCCATCTCACTCTGTCAAGGTATCAGTCATTAGATTTTTTATTTTATTTAATATTTTCAATAAGGAAGTCAAGATAATAAAGAGCAGTTTGAATTTTATCAAATCGCAATTCTTTTACGCATCTTGTACTTGAATGGCAAGGTTAGGAGTAATTTTAATCATATTTTGCATTAAGTTTACAGCTTTGACTTTACTTGTACACCCACTATTGAAGAAAATAAATGAATTATCCCTCCTAGTAACAAAAATAATTATACAATTTTCTTTACAAGTGAAGATCTCTGAATACAAATTAAATATACTCACTTTCCAAACTGTTCTCCATCAGCAATGGTTTCAGGTAATTTCTTATTGTGAGTCTCAGGTAATGAAAGAGAAGCTAGGCCACCAATGAGAGCAAGAGTACCAAACACCAGTAAAGGCATTGGCGTCCAGTAGTCAGCCTGTCAATACCAAAACAAAAATTAAACAGATAATCTCTACTCTGCTGTTACATAATTAGAATTTTAAAATTATGCAGATACATAATTAGAATTTTAAAATTATATTATTGGTTTTTTTNAAAGCTTAGTTATTCTTTGTCTTTGGTTAAAATAAAAAAAAAAGTTTTTAAGGATTTTTTAAAAATGTTTCCTCTAAAATCTTAAAAATGTATTATCTTGAGAATAGATTGAGTTAGACATTTCGGGGTAGTTTTATAGTCCTTGGACAATAGAGATTCATACAGAGGAGTTTGTTTTATACCATTATAATACAAAATTTATAGTTAAATCAAACATTTAAATGGTCACCATTTTGATACAGCTGGGCCAATTATGAATGTTAACGAACTCGTCCTTGCGTATTAAATTGCCTAAAGACCCTTTGTGTGTGCAAGCGCATACTTTACCAACTTATTTTTAAATGTAACTCTCACTAATTGATTGATGGCTGGTGCTAGAATGCCACCTATCCTTGCTGAAGTGGAAGCGGCTCCTATACCCACGTTGCGGATGACTGTAGGAAACTGTTCCGCTGAGAAAATATAGATGGCACCATATGAAGCAGTGATGGATAATTTACCAGCCATAGCACAAGCAACATTCATCCAGCTATGATCTGAAAATATTACCAGCTTATGTGAGACGCAAAATTCTAATACATGTTTACAGAGCAGTGTAAGATATCTTTTAGTTGATAAACAAAGGAAATATTAAAACCATTAAGGATTATACAGGATCACCTCATAGGCAATCTTCTGGGATAGACTCAGACCCTCCAGGATCAAGGATAATGGTTCAGAAAGGTCCAAATCAAAAATTTTAGACCTCATCACTTAAGGTGGGTGATATCTTGGAGGCCATGAAAGCCAAGAAAAGCTAAAACTTTTCTTTTCAGATAGTTGAAAAAATTATCAAATCCTTTCTACGAGTTTTATCAATTTTTTTTGGAGGGATGAATACAGTAGAACCTCACTTACACGACCCTCAATAGCACGACAACCTCAATTACAAGTGCAATTTTCAAATCCCCTTGACTCAATTCAAGAATGAGGTACCTTGAACAAGTCTAAGGCCCCGATTTGAAAACACCTTGTGCCCTAGGCACAGATCTTATATTCAACACTAATTTTTAGTAGTTTTTGATGCCCCAAAGAGTCTAATTAGTAGAATTGATTCCACGTTCTTTTTTCATAAGATGTTGGCGCCCCTCTACAACCAGTGCCCTGGGCAAATGCCCAGTCTGACAGTAAATCTGGGACTGAATATATTAAACAATTTGTTTCTTTTTAGGGTCCGTAGGCAAAAATGAGGACCCTTATAATATGATATGCACTTGTCTGTCTGCCTGGTACACACTTAATCTCTGAATGTACCCAAAATGAAGGTAGAGGGTAGGCAAGGATAGCAACGGAATGAACTCCGTATGGTTGCACTAGAGGCAGAATAAAACTGCCAAGAAGATGGTCAGAAAAGTTTGTTGAAAGAATGAGAGGAGTATAGCACAAAGCAGCTATGGGAAGGCAAGCATTAAAGAAGGACATATCTATACACCTAAAGTAAAACCGATGATTTTCTTCATTACCCCAAATAAGGGAGGCTTTTGCTTAAAAAATGAAGTGTCAATAAAGCTATTATTAAAATTATCTATGAAAAAAGCTTAGTTATTCTTTGTCTTTGGTTAAAATAAAAAAAAAAGTTNCAGTAGAACCTCACTTACACGACCCTCAATAGCACGACAACCTCAATTACAAGTGCAATTTTCAAATCCCCTTGACTCAATTCAAGAATGAGGTACCTTGAACAAGTCTAGACTTGAAAACCCCGCTCATTAACCTTGATAACACGTCTGATAGCCAAAATAACCTTGATAACACAATCCTCAACAAAAAGAGCACCTCAATAACAAGACTGTTTTCCTTATCCCCTTGAGACACTTCTTATCGAGGCTCTACTGTAATATAATTTATCAATAAATTTATAGGAATAATTGAAGGTGTTTTTACCTTTAGGAATGAAGACACTGGCCACAAGGAAAAGGCCTGCCACTATCATACTCCCACACAATATGATTTTCCTTCCCCACCTATTGAGTGTTAGAATGAGGAAGGCATAGGCTGGTACTTCTACAGCTCCAGAAATTACAAAATTTATGTATTCACTTCCTTGAAGGTTCGATGTATTCCAAGACAATCCATAATAAGCACCACTGTTAACCATCCTATTAACACATTAATAAAGTAATTGTGAAATTTAAAAAAAAAAAAAACAGTATTCACCCACCCATAATAACCGTAATTGTGGGGCAACATGAATATATATATTTTCTTATAAATTGTTACCATAAAAAGAATATAATCAGTGATTTCTTTCTAAGATTGGAGTATTTGAACAGATCTAATAGCGATGGTTTCTCTCCAGTGACACTTTCTTGAGTTTTCTTGTCTAGTTCAGCCTCTGAGCAAAGCTCATCCAGCACTTGTTCAGGTAGATCCTTCTTATTGACTTTAGCTGCTTTTCTTAATATCGCCTTCGCCTCTTCATATCGACCTTTTGTAAGCAACCATCTTACACTCTCAGGCACAAACCTATCAACAAGTCACAAATTTAGATGAGTTAAAACCTGGAGTTGTTATAATCAATTAACAGATAATATAAATCAAATGCATTAAGAACATATACCAAGAGGGAAGCCTTGATATTTAAAATAGGAGAAGGAACTAATTAAAAATTTATAGAGGAAGCACGATCTTCAAAAAGATTCCAAAGAAAGGGTACGCAAATTATAAAACTGGTAACAAAAAAATCATATTTGTAGAAAACTGTTACATTATTTTTGTTTGGTTTGTAAATAATTACTGCGATTATTACATCCGTTATGCTCAATGAATATTAGTTGCTTAAGGAGAAAAAAGTTGCTTTGCTTTTGGAAAAAGGTATGAAATATATATATATTTTATATGTAAAATATATTAATATAAACATATAAAATATATATATTTTATATGTTAAATATATATATGTATTTTTTTTAAATTAAAGCTGCTTACATTTTAACAACTTGTTAAGTTTTCAGGTAAAATTGTTGTTTAATGCAGAAATAAAATTAGTTATCTACATAAAACATATTTATTCTTAATGAAATAATTGACATTTTGCCACTATACTTACCACCAATAAGAGAAGAAGAGTATGCCAGGAAGAGTAAGTGCTAACTGTAAAGTTCTCCAGTCTCTAATAAAGTAAGCGAAGCCAGCTGTAAGTACAAAGCCTGTGGTAAAGAATAACTGGACAGCCACTCCAGCAAACATTCTTTTACTTGGTCCAACCATTTCCAATGCTGCAAATAACAAAAATGTGTTAAAAGTAAACTAAAAAAGGTCTAAATAGAGGCGGCTTAAAGAAATCTCATAATAAGTGCTTTTTAAACTTTTTTTTCATTGAGGACCCCAATTTTCATCACAGGATTTTTTGCAATAAATTAAATATGAAATAAAACATACAAATGGATTTATAAATGGAAGCCATAAGTCATTTTAGAAATGATCAGCAAGATCATAGTTTTGTTTGGTAGAATCGAGATCAGATTTTCTGAACAATCTAAAATCTCAAATAGAACTTGAGTATAAAAAGAACAAAAAATTAATCTAATATTAGTTACGTAAAGAAGCAATCATATTTACCGAGTACATAGGCAACGAGAAAGACACCTGAGGTGGTGGAACCAAGAATGAACCTTGCTATCATAAAAGTGTACATATCAGGAGCTATACACATCAAAATACCGAACACTACCTGCATCACCAAGGATATAAAGAATATGATCCTTCGGCCAAGCCTGAAATATATTAAATAAATTATTATAATTCATAAAATTAAAATAATAAATACTCTATAAATAATAAATTACTCTAAAGAGTAATTTGTCTACAACAACTAAAATCATTAATTCAGCGCGGATGAATCCTCTGTGGATTCATGCCGGGCTAAAGCTGGTGACGGATGAATCCACAGTGGATCCAAGCCCTCAGCTTCAGCTCTCAGTAGCTCTATTCTCCGTGCCTCGAGTAGAACCACCTTGCAAGGCCAGTAGCGGTGCTAGCCATTGCGGGGCTTTGTGCGAATTGAAATTGCGGGGCCCTTAACCGGGGGGTCTGGAAGAGGCTCTTTTTACATATTTTCCTATTGCAGCGCGGGGCCCCGTGCAACGCACCGCCAGCACAGGCCTACAGTCTGAGCCAAACGAGAGTTAGTGCGTTGACAGTGCGGAATAAGCTAGCAAATGGGGTGAGGAGCCAATGAGAGCTCAAGATTTTCCCTCTGAATAACCATATAAGAAGGTAAATGTAGTGGCTTTATTTTTTCCCTTAGAGGTTGGCCAATCTGAGTGTCACTCGATTTTCCATGCTTTCAACGCATTAACTCTCGTTTGGCACAGACTGTAGCACCGCCACTGTGCAAGGCTTTGTCATGCCCGCTGACGTTTGTATCCACAGTGGATCAAAACATTTATTTTTTAATTTTTTTTTAAAATTAACTTTTAAAATTGTGTAGATTTTATTCAGTCACTAAGGTAGGTTCATGAATGGGATTACGCATTCAATGGATTAAACAAAATTTATGTATAAAATGTGAGTCACTTCACACATTGGTATCTGTTCCAGTATTTTTCTGAACATGTACCCAAATTTCATTGAAATACATCTGCACAGACAGATTTTTTTTTTCTAAAAAAAACAAAAAAAAACACTTTTTCGCACTTATGTATGCAAAACATGTAAATTCATTAAAATCAAACTGTCACACCACACACCATCACAATACTTTCTCTTTATATAATGCCATGTAGGTGAGAAAGTTAAAAGATAATAATATGAAATAAAGGGAAGAAAATTAAAATAAAGAGGAAGGCCAAACAATAAGTTCAAAAAAGAAAAGACCTTGTATGTAATATTCCTTGGTAGGTAATTAGTACACTTTTTCAAGGATACAAAAAAAGAAGTATCATTAATTAAAGTGTCTCTAATAATTAATATTATATTTCAATTGAAGCATAACAATAAAAGTGGTTGACGTGGATAGAATATTTACAGTTCTACATCATAGTATTCAATTATTTCCCACCAATTTATACCACAGGTTATAAATACATACATTGACAAGTAATTATATGTTTTTATGATAAATACTTAAGTTAAAGAAGACATGGGGATAGCACTTAACACTTGAGAGGTTGTGGTTAGAGCATTGTAGTTAATGGTTATAGTGATCTTTATTTATTTTTTCACTGGTCTCTTTGATTTACATAATTTATTTATTAACTTGTAATTTTGAGTATCCCTCCAACAAACCTTTATCCAGGCCCCCCCCCCCTGCAAACATTTAGTGGGGGCCCCTCTATTTCCCTTTCAGGGACCCCACTACTTCCCTTCCAGATCCCCAGGGCCCCCCGTGCCACGGGGTCTGCAGGGCCCTTATCACTTCCTCTGCCTTTATCATCAAAAAAGAGGGGCTTCTACCTCTGATTTTGCTTTCTGTGTATCGTGATATTACTAAATCAAAGTTAAGTAAAAACTTGGTAATGACCAAAGGTAATTTATAGTAATTAAATCCCTATCAGGGGCTTTAAGAATTTATTCTTAAATGTTCTAATGTAACAGAGCTTATAAGACTAGCAGTTAATATAAGATAAAAAATCATTAGGCTTATTAAATATGTATTGTTATAGTAAAAAATCATAGTATTATTTAATGATGCAGTTCATTAACTAGTAATTCACCACACTTAAATTCATAAAAATGATCTAGCATTCTAATTTTTTTAATAAAGCAAATTATTATTTTATTCTCAAAAATTATTTCGAGTTTTATTTTTTTCTATTATAGTTACCTAATAGTGAATTAGAAAAAAGTTACTTTGAAGTAAAATCATACCTGTCAGATAGATCTCCAAAGATAATTGAACCAGCCATTACTCCGGCCATGAGAAGTGCATCTGAAATGGCTTTGAACCATGCTCTATCACACACCCAGTCCCACTGTAAAATATTATTTAACCATTTTTATTATACAAATTTAAATTGAGAGCATTTAAATTTGAGAGGACCCTTGTCTCTGATAAGTCCTGTATCTGATCTTCTTGATCTGGTATAGGTCCAGAGTTGGGTGGGCATCGTCGGGCCCCTAATTAGTCGGATGTGACAAAACGATGCAGGAGATGGCGTAATGCCGAGCCAACATCTTACTGACTTATTGTTGGAGGTTGAAACAGTTCCTATGTGTCGCCCTTGCGTGGCACATTCCTTGGTGTCTCTCACTAACACAAATTGTGTACCTTGCTAAATTTAAATATATTTTTATTTAGATATTTATATTTGCATTGGAAGATTTTCTAAAAAAAATATAATTAATGGCATTTGCTTTACAACTTCACCATTTTTATTATTAAGAAATCATTGTCTAATTTGATTACCTTGACCAAAAACAAAATATAACATTTTAAATACAAACTTTTCTTGCAATTTGCAATTTAACGAAAGTCAATTAAAATCTTTGGCTTTACTCTATTTTGAATAAAAACAAATAATTTTAAGTTGACAAATAAAATTAAGCTTACCTCTGTTACAACTGAACTATGATACTGTGAGTGGTCATAAATCCACGAGCTACATTGACTAGTGACATTTGTAGATATGGAGTTAGTTACACTGTACATACTGCAGTTAGAGTGACTTGTCGAACCAATTTCTATAGGGAAATAGAGATTAGTATCCATGCTGCTCAGGTAGTAAGAAGCATTTGATAATTCTCCAGGTAACTTACACCTGTAAATAAACAAATAATTATTATTTTAGACTGGGTTCACACAGTATACACAAAGAAAAAGGTAAAATAGATATATTAGACTTTCTCTAATCCGGCACTAATCGTGCTGCTTGCATGGATTGGTGATCCAGATGGATTCATTGATCTTCACCAGCACAGTTGCCAGAAAGACAAAATATATGTATAGATGGTTGAGAATGCACATGGCCACACAAAATGCATGTTTTAATTGTTTGCATTCTTATGTAGAGTCATTTTTCTATGGTATTCCCACACACACACAAAAAAAACTATTGACGTTTACATCGGTGAAATTGCTAATCCGGCGCAGCCGTCCAGAACATGGTGGATTAAATAGCACATATTATAATATTCATAAAAAAACCTGTCTAAAACGACTCAACAAGTTAATTCAAACCTTCAACCTAAATTTTACACTGTTCTGCAAAAAAAAAGCTTCAGAATAAAAATGTCCTTTATTGAAGTATTTTTGTGTGCTGAATCCGGATCTGAAGGCAAAATTTATCCTATACATACAGTTTTCCCGGAAAATTTACCTAAAAGAAATAGTGCTTTCAACCCAATTTTTCCAAAACCTTCTTAAAAAACATTTTTAAGAAAATTGAAAAATATGAAACAAAGAAATAAATGTTTCCTCATATTGAGTCTTTAAATTTCAGTTAAG
>KZ651393.1:367879-379450 GCA_001010745.2 Gerris buenoi
AAAAAAAAAAAAAAAAAAAAAAAAAAAAAAAAAAAAAAAAAAAAAAAAAACGGCGGTTCTATCAACATATTATAAAATACGCTTTTTCATTTCAAATGTATTGGCAAGGTTATTTCAAATTATAACCCAAAATGGGAATACATTGTAAAAGTATTTATTTCAATTGTTTTTTTTTTATCCCCCTTATGATTTTATTTTTTAATAAAATCCAGGGCAAATTGTAGGATAAATCTAACTTTAGGTTGTTTTTTTATGTTATTAAGTCTAGGTTTAGTTTTCTTTTTTCTTTACTTTATATTGGGTAACCCTGAGGAAGAGGTTATAAGGGCTATGTGTTTTTATGTTGAGTCAGAACCAGTGGGTTGTTTCCAAGAGCTGGTGGCGAGGAACTACCTTCTTGCAAAGTTTTTTGTTGTTTAAATCAGTGTGGAACCGAAATTCACGGATAGCGGAAACCATCAGAGTTTCGTAGGTCTCGGACATCGCCACCCTAAAACTACGCAGCGTAGCGCGTAGCCAACTGAAGTTTAGCTTGAGCGCTGCAATCGTCAGTCATCAACTCCATTTGAGGTTAGCTAAAATTATATTTCTCGCTTTCTCTATTCATCCTCTATTCTTCTAGGACGAGGTTCATAGGATCATTCATTCATTAAGGGACGTTAAAACGTGTAAATCCATAATAATCTCAAAATAGAATTTTCGCATCATCACAATAAATACAGAGAAGAAGGCATCAAAAGTGAAGTCTCATTTGTGCGTGTATGAAAGTAACGAGAATCACATAGTTATGATTTTTTCTCGACTTTTAAATTTTTCAGATTGTCGATTGTCAAATTTAAGATTTGAGATTTTTAACTCTTTATCTAATTAATAACTACTTATAATAAATGCCTAGTTCGCTTTGTTCACGTGTATGCTAAATATGAGAGAAAATTATATGATATCTTATTTACTTTTTAGATCAGCGAAGAGAGGTTATTTAAATGTTTTGTGGTTAAATAAAACTGATTCAAGAGCAAATAATTTTAATCTAAGATTAGTGTAATGTCTGAAAAGGGTATTAACAACTATATCTGAATTATTATATAATTGCTGAGCTACTGATTCCTCCAGGGGTCAACCGGACCGTCTAGATTGATTTCTAGAACTTTGTTTAAGAGTTTCCTAAATAGCACAATTGCTCCAAAAGCAACTTAATATTATTAATATTATACATATTACTAGTTCCAATAAAATCTATTATAGAACTCTTTAATGCTGGCACTTAGGTGCCAGCATTAAAGAGTAATATTTAGGTACTAGGTATATCATAGATCAGTGGTTCTATATATAGTACCTAAATACCATTCGCGGTCCCCCGGTTAAGAACTGAAGTCATAGATGATATAGATAAGATAACACAAAAATGTCACAGCTCATCGTTATATTAAAAGAATTACATTTCAAACAGCCAGATTGTTCTAAAACTGTCCCAACTTGGATTTGCTATGGACCATTCTTGGATGTTAAAAGGCCAGACCCGGACATCTGGTCACAAGTAAACTTTCTATACCACTACAAGGCAAGTGCAAAAAGACCAAGTGACTGGTCTTGTGAATATCAGCGATAGATAAAGTTATGCTATGAAACCTATAAGCTGGTTACTTTTGATTTGAGAATCTAACAACACAATCAACAAATAACACAATTAGTTGTTTCTACATAGATTCTTTGGAACTTACGCATAGTAAATATTATTAAAATAACAAAATTGACCAGTTTACTGTTTGTTAAAAAAAACAAAAACACAAATAGCTAAAAATAATTTGCTTTCAAATTCATAAATACAGTCTACTCCCGATAAATTGAAATCTTGGGGACCTCAAGAAAAATTCAAATTAACGAGAGTTTTTAATTATCGGGTGTTTTATTTAACAAGAGGAGCCAAGGGAAAAGTTAAAATTAACGAGAGTTTTTAATTATCGGGTGTTTTATTTAACAAGAGGAGCCAAGGGAAAAGTTAAAATTAACGAGAGTTTTTAATTATAGGGTGTCTTATTTAACAAGAGGAGCCAAGGAAAAAGTTAAAATTAACGAGCGTTCAGAAAACGTACACTGTACTGTCCATACATACATATGTACAGTACCTACAATTACAATAAAAATATATTTGGTATTAATAAAATTTATTATTCATTTAAATTAAATGTAATATATTTCAAGTAATAAAATTAAAAGATATATAATATTGTACTCATCAAAATCAACTTTATTCCGGTATAGTCTTGAAATTTTGGATAATACCCTGGTCTAATGACAGTAACTTCGAGGTATTGCGTTGGGAGGGAAAAAGAGCCCTTTAACATTAGTGAGAGGGGGAGGGTTGTTAAGGACTGTCGTTTCCATGAAATTATATTACAATTGCACAAGGACGCTCATCCCTCTTTCCCTTCAAATTTATAATTTATAATTTAAAAGTTAAATTGAAAACAATCCTTTTATTGACCGCAGGCTTACAGCTTACGACATAAGAAGTAACTTATTTCAATGAGAAAAAAACAAACACGATTTTCCGTTAAATTGAAAACAATCCTTTCATTGACCGCAGGCTTACAGCTTACGACATAAGAAGTAACTTATTTCAATGAGAAAAAAACAAACACGATTTTCCGTTAAATTGAAAACAATCCTTTCATTGACCGCAGGCTTACAGCTTACGACATAAGAAGTAACTTATTTCAATGAGAAAAAAACAAACACGATTTTCCGTTAAATTGAAAACAATCCTTTCATTGACCGCAGGCTTACGACATAAGAAGTAACTCATTTCAATGAGAAAAAACACGATTTTCCAGACTAATAAGAGAGAACTACCCTGGAAATTGAAATAATATTATTCATACTTTATTTCGCCAACGACATTACATTAATTATTAATAATATTATCGGCCCAATCAACGAAATCAATAATTGTCATCATTCTTTCCTATAAAATTGCTGAATAGTTTCTGTATAAGTTCGCCCTTAGTTTATTAACAACTATATCTTAAAAATATTCAGCTGATTTTGATAAAGTTTGAATGTTTAGTTGAAAGTGGCCCAAAGATTTATGGGGTCATATTATATCTGTGGACCCCAAATTCAGGTGTTAATTTCAAATTTCTGCTCACATTTAATATTAGTATAAATAAGTTTACCCCACTGGAAATAGACACAACTTAGTTTAATAAACACCTGTATACTGATCACATAGTTTGTTCAAAATAGCTCGCATATGGCACCATATTAATTTCATCCGCCTTCGTAAATTTATTATAGCTTAAAAACATGTGTGATTCCATTGGGAATCGAACCAGATCCAAATCACATTCCTCCAATAATAGGAATGGCAAGAAAGCTATGTGCCTCACCCTCACAGCAGACTATTTTAAAATTGGCAGACTATTTCTGCGTTTTCTCGGTGAGAATAACTCAAGATTCGAGAAGCAAAATAGCCGTGATTAGTGCAATAACGAATTCATTTATTGAACGTTTGATACCGAAACCATCATAGAGTGAAAAATACTTTCAAGGTGCGTTTGCACCTGACACTTCTCTCCGGCAATAAATGTCAAGTGTCAGACAGAAATCTCTTTGAGTGTTTACATCTGAGAGAAATTGCTTGAGTCTGACACTTCTCGCATGCTTAAATTTGCAATAAATGTACGAAGAGGAGTTTGAATTTTCAAATAATCGGTGTTTACATCTGTTGGTATATAGAAGTGTCGACACTTACAGCTGAGAGTGGAAACATAAATCTCTGACTTCTGAGATTTCTGTCTGACATAAATGTCAGGTTGTAAACTCACCTTTACTTGATTTTTGCTAAGAAGATATATTATTTCAAAGAAAGTATTATTTATTGTTTATATCTATATCTATGGTTGTAAACTCACCTTTACTTGATTTTTGCTAAGAAGATATATTATTTCAAAGAAAGTATTATTTATTGTTTATATCTATATCTATGATAAAGAAAATAACTTGCGCAAGAGAACAATTGATAATGTAATGAATAACTAGGAATAATTTGAAATCTAATGGCGTCAAATACTGGTTTGCAATTACTTTCAAAGTTAAAGTTGAATATCCTTGAAAAATAGTGATCGGTTGCGCTAAAAAACAAATATTCAATGAATAAATTTTACATAGAACTAAAGCCATTAACGTATTTTTAACATTTTTCAAAGGTTTTAAGTTCCGTCATAATCAAACGCTATTAAGCTTTAATAAAAACTTTATAGGTAAATGTAAATTATTACATTGCGTCGCGAGTTGCGAATTATTACATTGCGTCGCGAGTCGCGAAATACATAAATCAAAAAGGTATCGTGGAGGAAAAAATACCTAAGTACGCACTAAAACAAAATTTCTTTATTACCTTTAATAGAAAAATGATGCCATGTAAGTGTCGATATTGACATTAATTAAGTAAATTTCTAAATACTATTTCCTTATCGGACGAATAAATATTACAACAACAATAAGGAAATTTTATTTAAATAAAAAGTCTCAGTTGGGTGTACTGTACACTACATAAAAGAAAATATCATAGTAGCCAAAAGGTGAAATGTTGAAAAAAGAACCACATTTTATAACTATAAAGAATTTTCTCTTATTTTTGTGAATGAATGAACAAATAAATAAATAAGAAACATGTTTTTTGAATAATTACAGATAAAAGATAATACATTAACATAGTAAGTCATGGCATATTGCCGTCTGTAGGAAACAGTTAGCTTTGATAATAAGTCAACGAAATCCAAAACATAAGATATTCTTAATTTTTTCCTTATAAAACTAAATTGTTACATAACATAATGTATGAGAGGCGCACTTATTTAGTTACTTTCAACTTAGTAATATTGTAATACGTCAAAATTGTTTTGATTTGTTACATACTTTTGAAGATATAGGTCTTAGTGAATGTATGTTTCGAAGAATGTTGTTGAGGGCGCAGGAGGTTATATGGGACCAACGACCAACAATGGGGTAATTATGACCTATACAATACAAATTTTAGATCAAATGTTTTAGATACTTAGGCTAGGTTTGACCGCCTTGTAACAATTTAATAATTCCAAATATTCTTGAAAAGTAAAGGTTTCTTTCGAAAAAATAATTTAATCTGAGAGTATATTATGATATAGCGCAAGGAAATAATAATTAAAAAAAAGAAGACCAGTTTTAATTTAATAAAGTATTCTGGTTTGTACAGTTGGTACGAATAGCAATTCTCTTTTAAGAGCTGTAAACTTTAAACAATCGATATATTGTTAGAAGTCATCCAAGAATCTTGGTAGTAGAACGAAGAAATAGCAACAATTTATAGTAGCATGAAACTCACGTTAACTAGATTTTCCATTTTCATGATATGTCTGTTACAAGTTTACATAACTTTACATCTCCGCTCTTAGCAAAACGATTCTAAATATCAACCAAGATACCAACCAAATTACCTTAACAAATTTCTCTCGAAAATAATTGCGAAAAATGTAGTTAATTTAAATACGAATTATACGAATCTAACCATATAAGTTGTTTTCCTGGGAAAAATATAGTTTCCGAGATCGATTAATATAAATATAATTTAACGTTTCCAATTTCCAATGTAACTGTTGCAAAGGTCTATCCTTACCTGATGGCAAAACAGGAGCCATAAAATTAGTCACTCATGCTATTCTTCTCTATGGATGTGAGCAATAGTCTGACTCCCTGAAGAAAGAGATATATCAAAAAAGAATGGCCTGGTCTTAGCACAGAGAAGAGGCGAGCTCAGAGAGGCAAGCCTATATCACACGGATGTCGGAGCCAGACGTAATAATCATTGCGGAGTGCATCATTGCGAGTGCTTCTAATCGGTTTATTGGCTGCAGAGCAAAAAATGGATTTATCTAAGAAAATCCGAAGTCGAAGCCCAAGAACCAAGGCCAAGGCCCCAAACGATGCTAAACTGACAAGAAAGCCACCAACAACGCTGCGGCAGAGAAAAAAAGAGGCAGATCGACCAATTAAGTGATAGGGGGCATAGCACATAGCCGAATAGACAGACCGTTGCTTAAGCGAGATAAATTTTTATCTGACGCAGTATGAATATTTTCGTACTTATCTTTACAGGATGGGAAATTTATAGACAACCGGCATGCAATTATTAAGTAACTCAAATGATGAGGGTGTGTATTTTACCTTTTTTAAGTTCGTAAGATAAGATGGCACTAAGAAAGAAAAAGGCTCCTGGCCGAAATTGGAGAAATGATAACGCCGGTAAGCGTAAGTCGTAAGTAAGACAAATCTTGCCTATCAACCCGACTCAAAAATAGCAGCCTTTCTCGAGAAGATTATTGTAAAAATTTATAGTTAAAAAGAAAGGAGAAACAAAAGATAGAGAGCCGAAAAGGGGCACAATACAAGGTCCCCGTCTCCACTCTGATAAAATGCGGAAACGCTACCAGAGTGGTCTGTAAGACTTTAAATGGAGGATGTTTTTAATGGCTTACAGTCCCACACACCGGAGGACACCGAAAATTGGTGTATGAGCATTTTCTCCTCCTCAAAAAAACAACGCATGAGAAAGTTTCGAGTTTGACGTGCAGATTTTTTTATTTTTTATATTTAATCCTCTATCACGCCGCTTTTAATCTAACATTTCTTTCATAATCCAGCATTATATGAAAATTTACTCACATCAGGTTAATTAAAACGTACGAAAATCAAAGAAAAAAGTTTTTGACAAATTTTTGAATTAAATGATGTTTTAATCAATTAGCAATTAATTATAAAATTCATTCAACTCATTCATGTATAGATATTGCTCCAATTGTTGTGGTGATAATAACAATTGATAAATTGGCAAGCCGGCATTCATACCCGTTTAAAATAGATATTATACATATGTATATTATTCAGTTTAATCAACATTACTATTGTTCACATTTAAAACAAGGAAAATTGTTAATTGTTAGTATTACAAGGAAAATTTATAACACAAAGTTAAAGTGAATGAAATCAGTCTAATAACTAGATACATATTATCTACTTCGCCTCTCTCACTATACCTTTATTAGTTTTATAATGTATTTATTACCAGATAAGTAATCTTTCCGATACAACTCGTTCAAAACTTTCTTTTATACGAGCAACAAAATAAATAATTAAGTAATTAACTAACACGGGAACCCTTTTGGTTCCATTTAATCCTCATTGAAAATTTTATCAAACTTAGCCTTACAAATATAAATTCCTCCCTGACAGAGAATCGAACCTGACCTCTCAATCTTTGCTATTGTACCTTGTACCATCCATTTTGTGTGACAAGATGAGTGGTAAAGTAGAGGACAGAGACAGAAGTAAATAAAATAACATGATGTGTGCGGCAAAGAAGAGAGCAGAAGTGAGTATAATGACAAGATGAGTGCGGTAAAGTAGAGAACAGAAGCGAGTATAATGACAAGATGAGTGGTAAAGTAGAGAACAGAAGTGAGTATAATGACAAGATGAGTGGTAAAGTAGAGAACAGAAGTGAATAAAATAACAAGATGTGTGCGGTAAAGAAGAGAGCTGAAGTGAGTATAATAACACGATTACATGATATTTAATCGATTCATATAGGGTGACTTACATTTGCAGTTCAATAACCATGCCAAGATAAGATTAACGCAATTATCACTTTCACACGCATTCAACGCTGACTCTTGACAACCCAGCATCAAAATTATTACTATTAATAGAATAATTGAAAATTATTACTATTAATAGAATAATTGCAAATTATTCAATTTTGAATAATTGAAAAATTATTTAATGGTAAGAAAACTACTTTATAATGTCGAACACAGTTAAACTGTATAAGTTATGTATTAAGAAAAAATATATCCGACAATTCGCTATTTTATCATGGTAACAAGAATAAATAAAAGCTTGGACATATTAGATAGTTAAACTGTTTTCTTTGTTCATTTTCTCGACCCAAACTGTAAGCTAATCTTACTAATTTTTTATTACAAGGAACGAATATTATCATGGAATGGAATCGTGGGATACATCTAATCTACTAATCTCTACTCTGCTAACATAACCATTTTAGAATAACTCTATTTGATATTTGTAAAGGGTAAGTGGAAGTTACCTAGTCCTTGAATTCCAGTTAAAAAATAATATTAAATCTTTCGGCCGTATGAATCACCTAATCTCAATGATAATTATTAAAATTGCGTGGTTTTTTAATACGTTATTTTTAAAAAGAAATAGATCTGTATATTTCTAGGACAGCTTGAGTTTGTTTAGGAACTCGGTAAATGCTTAGGTTAAAGTTCAATCCGCTACTTAAGATAGTATTGTCTATCAAGGGGAAATAATTTTTTACACTTATTCTCGACTTCCCGATTAACAAAACTATAAACCAACAAAGTCAATTTTGCAGTCAAAATTATTAGATAATTTTAATAATTTCCTTACTGGCAAAGATCGAGCAAACTGTTCTGAGGATAGCTAATACACAAAACACCCAAAACAAAATTATAGAACTAATTGATAACAAAATTATAGAACTAATTGATAACAAAATTATAGAACTAATTGATAACAAAATTATATAACTGTAAAACTGAAAAACAAAATCCAGTAAGTTCAAAACTAGGCAGGGCCTCACTGGAATTTATTGTTTTGAAAAGGGATATCAACTCTCCAATGTACAAATCATACAAATGTACTGTTTGACAAAGGGGTATACTCTCTCGTGAATAAATAAAGTAAAATAGCGCCGCCAAGCAATTCTCGTATAAAATATAAACTAAATTTTTTTTTTTTTTTTTACTCACAACGATTTTCCTGTTCGTGTCGAGCGAACAGGAAAGCAGTACAAAATTGACAGGAATTTACTTATTAAATTTATATTATCATTGTTATATGATATCAGACGAATGTCGACGAACACAATTTAGTATATAACCAAGAACCAAGCCATCGTAAAGGGGAGAACAAAGTCAAAGTACCAAGATCCAAGGTACCTTCGTACAACAATGGTTCGTCACAACAAGTGTTCGTTATGGAACACAAATCGGTGCGGCCAAGAAAGCATTTAGAATTTTGTCCATTTTTCTGAATTGAAAGTCCTTCGCGATTTGAGACTTACTAATCCTTTAAAAGAAAAGGTTTTATTATCCCATTTTAGTTCACTACAACGGTATCATCGAACATAGTACCTATGCTTAGAAAACTAATGTTTCTTTACTTGAATGTAGAAAGTTCGTTTGCAATTTCGTATTTGTTTCAGCATCTTATAATGGAGGATGTTTATTGCAAAAGTAGATAGCTTGCATTTCAATAAAGCTATAATCAGTCGCTTTCCTACAGGAAATATTTATTTCAACAGAAGAGATAGGAGAATAGGGCTATCGAAAATAACGCAAAAACATGTTGTCGTGGTTTCAGACCAAGATTTTAATACATTGTAAGTAATTATTATTTATTGGTATTGGTAGTTCCAAAACAACCGCTAAAGCAATATGAGAAAACTGCGGCATACGATGATCGATGATATATTTCTCCTGTCAGTGTATGAGTTACGAATTTCTATTTAAGTCACTTGTTTAAATATACTATCCCAACTGATTTTTGCTTTGTATTTAAATCAAACCCCATATCCATATATTTTCTATCACATATTAATATCCAATAAAGTTATATTTATTCAGAGCTCGCATGTTTATTTAACTAAATAAAATTCTTTATTTGACTTGTAATCGTAATCCTGTAGATGTGCGCATAATTATTATTTTAATATTTTAAAACTTGTTTTAATATTGACAGATAAATGGCACGCGATTTAAGCCAGTAACTAAGATGATATTCAAGGCTAGGAAGAGAGAATTATTAAGCTGGACCTGTTAACTTCAAGTGAATGCAACAAATACAACTCAATTAACACGAAGTCGTGTCCTTCTATACAAAGAGGGGCTTGAAGAGGTAAGATTATTTAGTAAATTTCAAGTTAAATTATATTTCTAACTATTAATTATTATCTGATAACTGAAAGTAATCGCTAACTTAATGGTAATACTTTAGATGTTATTGTTATTGATGGTTCTTTGTTCTCTACAATTAAGGAACGTTATTGAGATGCAGTCGGTATATACTAAACTTTTATATCAAACTCAAACAATAATCAAACATGATTAAAGATTTTTATCAGGGCCTTTTTTTCATACATTACATAACATTATCTATAGATCTATAGATTTCACTATTTCATTCTTTCATATGTTATGTATACAAGTAAAATTGCATGCATGGATGTCAGGGGTTATCCAAAATCCAATGCACCGATTTTAGGTTTTCTCTGGGATATTTATATCATAGAATGATAAAGGAGTTATTTTGGATTAATTATTACCAGAATGTTATGAGCCCAACCACTCAGTTTTTCTTCCACCTAAATTAATTTACATAAAACGTTTATCTAAAAACATTATGATTTCTTTTTGCTTCGAGGAACGAGTATTTTAACGAGTACATTATCGTTTAAACATAAAGTTCTGCCTTTAGTCAATACATCAGACTAGTCTTAGGCCAGATGTAGATTAAGACGCAGTATGCAGTGGGCAGTTTTTTTTTCAACCGCAAAAATATACGAGAATATGCGCAACCAGGCCACGTCTCGAATATTTCTGAAGTTAAAAAAACTACCCGTCGTCTGCGGTTCAATATTTTTAATGAAAATGGCAAAGAGGAAGATTCCAAATTACGACAAATTTAAATATGTAGTCTCTTTTCAAGTTATCTTATTCAAAATGTAATTTATTTATTATTATCTTTAGCCTACAAGCCTACAATACTGATAGTATCAGTATTACTGGTGGTTTGTATCTGGGTCCAATCTCCAGCAACATATCTATATGTTATAGCAACATATTTATCTTTCTTTCTAATAAATTTCAGGAGAAAATTTAACTCACGTTAGGTCTTCATGAAACAGGATCGATTACTATCGATCCTGTTTCATCCTGGTTGGATCCAATAGTGCGAACTTCCAGAGGATTTGTTTTCTTTCTGTTTTTTATGAAATTCGATTTTAAAGTATTAGTGATTTTGATAATCACTAAGTAGCGATGACCTTTTCCCCCTAAATAACCCTGTTCCAAATAACCAAACAATGTCCGGACATTATGGATATTAGCAAAGATAAAAATAATTGGGGTAAATATAGCTAAAGAATTCCTCATGACAAGCCAAACAACTAATGTAACCTGCGCAGAAGGGTCAAGGTTATTTACGATCACTAGAACTCGAGTGTAATATAGACAATGTTATGACGCTCACGTTGTGATAGTCGATAGTAGTAATTAATAAAAATATAAAAATCATTCACCTCAAACTATAATCATAATTTGCTAAGAACATCGCAATTCAAGATGCATGTCGTTGGGAAGCTCAGTAATTGTCGTTATGTACACTTTTATCATATTTTCATATAAAAGGGAAAGGGAGGTAAAATGGAGAAAAACATGTTTTTATGCTATTTTTTTGCTAAATGGTCAAAATTTGATCCCTTACTGG
>KZ651393.1:418783-431465 GCA_001010745.2 Gerris buenoi
GGGGGGGGGGCACGTGCCCCCTGTGCCCCCCCCTGGATACGCCACTGCCGACCACATATTCTTAAAAGGCACCAAAACATTTACTTATAAACAAACTTTTAGCTTGATGTTAGTAAGATACTGTTTTCCACGCTATCCCCTGGACTATAAAGTAATCATTATTAAGCATGACTGCACGACTTTACGTTTAATTGTACAAAAGTACTTTGAACTACGACTTTCTTCTTTCAACGCTGAACACAATAACATGATTGATTCTTGGAAAAGATGGTATTTATGCTGCTTGCAAATTGATCCTAAACCTCTTAAAGTCTTGCATAATATTGTTCCGGTCTTCTTTGAAGTCAAGCGACACTGAGTGGTTCTAGAATATATTATGTCAACATCTTTCTCAGCCTTTATCCATCACCGCTCTTAAAACTGTCTTTTATAGTTACAAAACATTGTGTCGATTTTGAGAGTAAGATTAATTTATATACTTAAACAACCAAATATCTTTTAATTTTGGTTTGGTCATAACCGATTTTTCCTGCACTATAAGGCAAAAGGAGCGTCTTAGGAATTTTTTTCTTTTTTAAACTCATAAAATTTTAAGCCTATTATTAATAACGTTTGAGTATAATCGTTGTTAAACCAATTCTGTTGGGATTCGGAGATAATGTTTTGTTAATGCTTAAGTTACGTCTTAACTTAAGTAAGTATTTGCAGCATTCACTTAATTCAAACAATAAAGATTTATATTTCAGGACAGAAAAATCCACGATAACCAATTAAAATCGATAATATATTAATTATTTTTTTATGATAAGAAATAAAAATGACAAAGGTAAAAATGACCCCGCTGTATATTAATATTAACAGTTCCATAAAACCAACTTTAACTTTTTAGTATAAATAAATGTTTAGTGTAGGCAATAAATATGTATCAAAACATGAACGTTATTTAAAGAAAAGGATCAAAGGCGCATAAAATAGCTTTAAAAAAACGCGTTTTAATAACTTTAATAAATTGCAGCTAATATCAGCACGTGCGACACAAAAAGCAAAAAATTATAAAAAATAAAATAAATTACTGTTCCGAAAATATTATTTTCTAATAAACTACGCCAAAGTTTAAAACCGTACAACATATGTTGGCAACCAAGAAGTAAACATTTTGCTGATTCTATTTTCTCTTTGATTTCAAATGATCCAGAATGCGCGCGTAAGACTAAAGAATTATGTTTATCATAAAAATGATAACACTATCATAATAAACTGACTGGCTTTAATCAGAGCCTTTATTATTTTTTGACGTTCACCAGAGAACCTCTAAACTCAAGTACATATTATTTATAAAAAATTCTGAAAAATATATAATTATGCTATATTATATATAAAATAAAAAAAATTATACATTCAATGTTTATGAAAATATATAAATAGATACACTATAATAAATGACATATTTCACTGATATCGATGTGTACTTTTGTCACTTGATTATATTTAATAAAATTAGTTAATCAACCATTATTACAGTCATGATTCTCATTTAAGTCAGTTAAGATTTAATATAAAATGTAATAATAGAAGTAGCACAACTCTGTGAAAGATTATATTATAAAAAATACATCAATATATATGCAAAATAAATATTAATTAAAATATAAATATAAAATAAGAAACTCACCAAAATATTAGTAATATGTAGAGATGTTTTTGCTTGATCCACGAGTATTTATTGAGATTCAAATTTCTTTATTTTTAACTTTTAAAATTAATTTATTTTATTTTATAGAACACAACACCCGTCACGAACCCGTATAAATGTTAAGTATTAGCTTTTAAAGTTTTGCTTTATTTCTTTTCTTTGATTATTTATTTTCTTTAATTAATTTAATATTTTAACAACCACGAATGTTTACGGAAGTATCGGATGCGAGATTCCAAATGAACACGCAAACTGTTCAGAACCGTAGTGAAGATGCTACTGATTTGTAAATAAATTTGCTCGTCTGCTGTCTGAAAAGGCATGCCCGTAAACCCCCACCCCAATACTTTACGAGCTATCTGAGGTTACACTGGGGGCTCGGCGGTTAACCCCCCCTCTGTTCGACTACTCGCTTTTCCTCTGCCTCAACTAATCGATAGAATACAGCAAACGATACTTAACAATCGATAGTTGAAAAACAAACTCGAGGGAAAATTAGTTCGACTTTTCTAAATTTTTTTTATATATCTGGATCTTGCACAACAATTCTTTTATTAAGCAAGCTAAAGTATTTATTATCAGGTGACTTTTAATACAGTAACTGTTACGTTTACACAAGACATTCTTGTAATAATTACATACCACCATAAAAGTTTGAAGTTACGTAAAAATAATTACAAAGCTGCTTATATCTTTATGTTAAAAACAGTTTAACCATATAATTATAGATCATTCAAATAATCCAAAGACGCAAAGAAGAAGGCTTGAAATCAAGAAAAATATTTTTAATAATGAGTAATGAGTTCGCCTCGACAAATTGATAATTATGTTTATTAGTAGTAGACTAAAATAATAACATATTAATAAACCCAACAAAAAAAATATTCATAAAAGATAATGAAAGGTCTACCACGTCGGGTTACTATGACGTTTTATCAGCAAAGCAAGCCTTACAATTACAATTGAAAAACGTAATTGGATAGACGCCACTGTATTTAAGTAACTGCCTATTTCATTACGGTGGTGTTGGGTGAAAACCAAGCGTAGGGCCATTTGGCAGAGTCGGGAATAAACTGATAATCTTCACCTCTCTGAGCCCTGAGCAAAAGCTCTATTTGAATAAATATTTACCTCTAAAATTAGCATTTTTTTTCATCCAAATTTTGAGAACTTTAAGGGGGGATTTTGAATGTAAGGCGACAATATGTATAATAAAAGTTAAGTACTTGGACTGAATGGTTTAATTAATACCTAGATCAAGTTTTTTTATTGAAGTTTGGAGAGCGAAATGCCAATACAATTTCTTGACATTATGCAATTTTTCAATATGAAATCTCTACAAAAATCTACTTCTCGAAATGCATTATTTCTTTTAAATAATTTTCATTTGTGAACCGGGGTATATAACAAGAGCGGCAGAAATTTGCAATTGGAATATAGTCCAGTCGACAAGTACATTTTACCTTGCAAAAGGTCATAAAAACTTTTTTCTTTTTTTTTTTTTGTATGTACCTAGACATTAGTTAAAAACCCAAGTTTTCGACCTCCTAGACCCTGTGCTAACCCAGAGGGGGGCCAAAATACGCGAAATTTTAGTGGTTTTTTTAGTCTTTTCTTTATAACTCTTTACCTATATGTCCTGAAAAAAAGTGTTCGTATCTTTCTTGTAGAGCACTAAATTTGCAACAATCTTTATATACCAAATTTTTTCCTAAACCCTATACTTTCCGAAATATGGAGCTTCAAAGATGCAATATTTTTTGAAAATATCAAAAATAACATCCTTTCTGAGGACGAAAGAGGTCTATTTTTGTTATCCCACCCCTCCCAGTTAGATGTTTTGGGTATATTCTACCTAAATTCAACCAAAATGTAGATCATTCGTATAACCAAAGATGCAAGAGGAAGAGAAGGCTCAAAAATGTCCATACTTTATAAGTGTCACAAGTGTCCACATGCTCAAAAATGATCTGAGCGCACAGCTCACTCACTGATTATCAAAATTACAAGTGACTTCCAGAATAGATGGAAACTTGAAATTCGGTACACTTTTAGATACAGCCGTGTAACTGACAGCAAATATCCAAAAAGTTAAATTTTTCCATAATATAAAATACATCTTTAATGAAAATCTTCATTAAAGATGTTACTATGAATTAACAGTCGTGAATGAATGAAGTCGTATCGAAAAACTGATTGCACAAACAGCTACTTTACGATTTCTATAAAAGTTAATAAGTTAAATTCTAGGACTTTTTCGTACCTACATCGGTTGTACCTTAGTTGGAGCCAGGTTCGAGTTCGAATATTTATTAATTATTGGCTTTGATCTCTCATAGCATCCGTAATTATTAACCGATTTAATTTCTGATTGGACGGCTCAAAGCTCACATTAATGCTCTTTAAATAGAGTATTTTTTATTTTATAAATTCGCCTTATTTGCTGAAAGCACAAGATTCTTTTTCCCGAGTGCCGCGTCACCTGATTTTTAAGTTTGTTATATGTGTTACATACTATTTTAAAGTCCAAAATTTCTACTTTAAGGCTTAAGACTGTGACATTTGTTTATTTTATATTTTTTTTATTTTAAAAAATGGTACAAGCATATTTGTATCGATTTGTACTGTACACAAATCCTCCAGGTCGGTTACTGTTTTAACAATTAATCTGATCAGTTTTTCTTTGTGTGAGTTAAAACATCCTTTTCCTCACTTTTCTGTGCCTATACATAATCTTTCTACATTTACAAATTTCTAATCTATCCTGTGCCTCGTAAAAATCAAAGACGATGCACACGGTGCTAAAACCAACAAAAAGTAATAATATTCACAAAAAAACCTAACATTGAAAAAGGGCAAAGTTCCAGACCCTCTACCAAAATAGTCAGTCTATCAAAGTAGCGATACCTACTTTTTGGCCAAGTCTGCCCTTTTTACTTTCTAATATAAAGAGAAAGTATTGTGATGGTGCGAAAATTCGATTTTGATGGATTTACACGTTTTGAGGTCCCATAGGTCCCAAAAAATGTTTTTTTGTTTTTTTTTGTTTTTTTTTAATGTTTGTCTGTCGTCTGTGCAGATGCCTGGAGCCTAAATTACTGGGCCGATTTTTGACGAAATTTGGCATACATGTTCAGAAAAATCATACCCGAGGCAAAATCGAGAAATGACTTTTAGCTCCAAATTTGGGGGCGCTATCCCCCAAAAACTCAGAAAAACGTGAAAAAAATTAATTCGAAACGGTTTAGACGATTTTGATTAAACAATTCTAAAATGTAGTCCATTTTAATACGAACCTCTAACGACATAAAAGCTGGTTTCCTGGGAAAAATCTAGTTCCTGAGAAAATGGTTTAAAACGCGAACGAAGAGAGCCTGGGTTCGATTCCCCGCCCAGGAGAAGTTATTTTTATGATAAATTTCGATGAAATGTTCAATAATGTTCAAATGTACATACGAAAACTAATAAATAGAAAACACTGGGCTAAGTATATATGAACTCGTATATGAGAAAGTTTGTCTGAGTTGTCTCAGGGCCGATTTTTTTAGTATATAACCTCACTTCACTCCGACTTTTATGAGCAAGACTGATCTTTTCATTTTATTGCTTAACGCACTTGACCAGTTTCTGAATGAGACATTGACATTACTAATTACTTACCGGCGCATATGCAAGGAACTACTAAGGATGGTTCGATTCTTGGCGGCGGAGTTAATTTTTATCTTTCTTCCCCATTCTCCTTAATAACGATTCTGTAGTTTTTTCTTTGGAATTAACATTATATTTTTATGGAATATTATTATTGATTATACTTTTCATCAGTTCTTTTGCTTATAGATAAAATTGAGGATTCGTTTATTATCAATTATCATTGTCTAATATGGCTCGATTTTTTTTTTTTTTTTTTTTTTTTTTCTAACAAAGAACATTTTGTGAGTTTTAAGAAACATACAACATTTCATGAAACTAATAGTAACAATAATTGCAATCGATAGTTCAAGAATGCAAGTTACTTGCTCTCGATATTTTAATATCGACTCATAATTGGTTTAGTAGGTTACTGAGTCAGAAGACTAGAGACTATGCCACGTGGCCCCCTCAACACCCGACCCCTTCTCCCTTCAGCCAACTACTGGACATCTCATATATTGATTGAGTAGCGTGTTTTTTAACTAAACGATTTGTCTCACACTGAGCTTGATATACATAATAACAGACAAGTTTGCAAACTATTCCTTCTCTTTTAACTGCACCGACTTTATTTTAAATTTCTTAACATAATAAAATAACAACCAATATTAAACAGCATTACTCTTTAGCAAATGTACCTAAGTGAGAGCAATATCTAGCGAGTTTAAAGTTTTTTTTTTTTTTGCGCTATTAAATTATAAAACTATGAAGAAATGTTATTTAAGAAGAAAAAGGCGCTATATTTAAGTACAGTTTTATAAGTAATTATATTGACAAAATATATAATTTATTTATTTATTATTCACGTTATGACATGTTTTGGCCAATTTTACTTTTATACTACGCAATTTATACAGTGTGTACCACGATAAAGAGTTTAAACTTGTTCAAAAACCATTAAATTTTATTTTTTTATTTTTTAGTATTTAATTTTATTTTTTTTTTTAAAATTACCAATAACATATTATTAATAAACTCCTTATTTTTTACGGTAACAAGAAAAAATAATATTTAGAAATGAGGGTCTGAGTTGCAAAACACGCCTAAGCATTAAGTTTTGGAGTTTATTTTAACAAAAATAATTTACAAATAAAATAACAAGTACACATGAGGAATACCGATTTTTTCTTTTTTTTTAAGTATTACAACATCAAATTAATATTTCTAATGTTAAAACCAAATTTCGGAAAAAAACGCAGTTTTTTTTTAATCTTAAAGAAGACGTCACAAATGAACAAGTAAACATCTGCACAAATTATGACTCAGTATATTATAAATTCTCGAAAGGCATTTTGTGTGAGCTGAAGGGGGACATTTACAATAGCAAAAGTGTATAATTTCTTAAGGTAATCCAGTTTTATTTTCAAAACATAAACTAAAATTTAATATTTAAAAAAGTAAAATACAATAATAATAATTAAATACTTTAGGCAATTTTTCAGCATCATTAAAAATAATGGTAGTATACTCTTGGTTATCAATGTGAGTAGAAACAAAAGTATACAAATTTGGTAGGTATTCAAAAATACCGAATTTACTTCGGTAAATTAAAATATTGGTATTAAAATATTAAATTAAATATTGTTGCCTTTACAAAATATCTTATGTATCAATTTTGATTTTTTTCGAAATTAACTATCCAAACAAACTACCGCTGACGATTAAAAAAAATTTAGGATTTAGAAATAAGTTGTCTCGCATAATTTTCTAGCCTCGCCTGGTTCAAACCTCTTATTTTTGAAGGTGTTCAAAAGTTGAATTTACAAGATCATAAACTTTCTTTAAAAAAATAATTTATTTGAAACTACATTTGAACATTAGTGATATTAAAGAGATCTAAAAAAAACAGTCTTTTTATTAATAACAATAATAATAATTTTACATTTTAAAAGTGTGTGCTATGATAGCTAATATTTAAGAAAAAGTACTAAAAACAAATATACTTGCACAGTAATTACATATTACAATACCATATACAGCAAAAATAAATAAATAAATAAAATACCAATATAAAAATTTAGGTCATATGAGTATTTTAAGTTATAATTATTAGTGAATTTAAAATAAACAGAAAATGATAAAATAATTTTGAGTTAAAAGATCATTTTATAAAACAATAAATATTATATATATTACTACGTTCACACATCGTTTTGAAAGCGTTTCGGATCCAATTCGTTTTAAAAACGATCCGCGTTCTCACAAAAAATACAGGTGATCGAAATATTTGTTTTCGATATTTCATAACGGTGACGTCACGAGTAAAACCTTCTTTCTTGTTACCTAATAAATCCGCGTATTTTTACATTTTTATTTACAAGTTATTAAAAGTTTTTACAAGTTCTTTATAGTTTTAACTTTTGTTTAATAATGTGTTTGCAGTTTAAAAAAAGAAACGGAAGCTCACGAGAGTATAGAACTTGAAAAGTGGAAAAGAGTAAAATAACCTGATATCTCGATCCCCTCCAAAACCTGTTCACACGAGCGTTTTGAATTCCGATTCCCCGATCCGATCACGTATTTTTGGTGGAGCGGATCTAAACCGATACGATCCGTCGATCTCCGTTCATACAGCGTTTTGAACTAGCGGATCGTTTTCAAAACCGTTTCCAAAACGATGTGTGAACGTAGTATATTTTTAATTTTAATTAAATGGTTAAGGTAGTTTTAGTTACAACAGTTTAAACATATCCACCAATAAAAATTGTCATAATCTTTTTGATTTCGCTAAAAGTGGTCTTATGTTTTGCATTCACTCCTGTAAAAGTATCTTCAGGGGTGTTAAAGTTTATTTTCTAACTTCTATGAGTCTTTGTCATAATGCAACCCTGAAGACAGGGCCGTCCCTAGGGGTTTAGGCGCCCGGGTCAAAAGCTCATGTGGCGCCCCCCTTAATTGCCAAATTCGCCTAGTATTTTTAAGAAGTGAGCCTGGCAGCGCCCCCCTAGACGTGGCGCCCGGGTGAGTTTGACCCGTTCCCCCCCCCCCCCCCCTAGGGACGGCCCTGCCTGAAGATGATTCAGGGTTAATAGTTCATGAATAAGGGAAGTAAAACTTAGGACATCACATCCCATAAGACATTAAGATGTGGTCCTCAACAGAAACCCAAGCATATAATGATGATGATGACTCCAGTCATGGCAATCTTTTTATCAGATTACCAATAAAAAAAAAATAGTTAAATTGGCTTAAGTAAAAATTGGTTAAGCCAGTAGGACTGTGGCAAGCTTTAAACAATGGAGATTGTTATACGATCAATTTAAGGAATCCATGATTGGTGATTTTTGTTTAGATTAGTAGATTGTCTAACTGACTTTGCCCCAAGAATTCAACATTAATTTTAATTGAACAATAGAAGGAATATGTAAGTAGATTTTAATTGTAGGAACACTTAAGTAACAGTTCAATACTTGTAAAAGAATGCTGTTCAATAAATAGGAGTTTGAAATTAACACCCTTATTACTTAGATAAAGGCCTGATGATGCCCAGACATAGGCGAAAATTTGCACAGATTATATTGAAAAAAAAAGGAAAGGTTTTTTAGTAATCATCCCAAGAGCCCAATAAGAAAAAGAATAAATAAAAACACATAAGCATAATATAGGCATTTACCTCTTTAGTACGATTCCAATTTTGATGATAAAAATGAATGTTTACAAAATTATGGTGCAAAGAGACTTCTTCTAGTGCAATTATCATAGTAATCTTTGCTTTGCATTCTTTAGAAGTAGATACGTACAATACATATTTATTTATTTCTTGGCAATCACAACTACTTTATACAGTCAAATTAACAAGAATTAATATTAACTCTGCTTGAGGTTATACATCATTACTATATTTATTTAATCTTAACATTATCTACATTATCATGTAATTTCATCAGATTCAATTTTAATTATCTGAGATTTTTCTATATGCGAGAAAAGAGTGTTAAAAGTTGGGTAAGATGTGAGTATTTCAACATTTCCTAGTATCACTAACTTATATTTGGCTCGAGTGATAGCTACTGTCAGACGATTCTTATCCCCAAGAATATCATTCGAACCTGCCACCTAAAATATTTAAAAGTCACATAATTTGATATTAATATAAAAATTTTAGTAATAAAACAATTTTTGTACTCCAGATTGTATCTAGGTTGGGTTGAAAATAAAAGTTTCAGGTTTTATAATTAAAAATAATTTAATAAAAATTTTCACTTACAAATATTGAGAATAATCAGTGCTAATCATCGATAATTGCACTGAATTAATAATTATATAGGTTTATTTTGCTTGAAAAACTTTAATATAAACTATATAAACAGATCATTAAAGGAGGGTATAAAACTTACGCAATATGCAGTTTTTAAGAAATTTTAAGGAGAGGCTAAAAAATCATTTAGTTTTCACACTTACAAATTTAACACGGGTCAATTTTTACCAATAGATAATCTTTCAGTATTCTTGAAAAACATGTAAATAATTGTTAGCCTCTCTGAGTCTAAATAACTCTAAATGCAACATTTCCATAGGAAGATCAACATGTGATAATTTAATTTGTCATTGCGTGTTCCACTACACATTAGGAAGGTTTTTTTTTTTTTTTTATTTTTTTTTTGTGGTTTTAGTCCCGTTTGACAGCTTAGGTCATTACAGGACGGGGGATATCTGGAAGGTAGGTAGTTATAATAAAGTTTTGTTTTTTTAATAAATTAACCTTTAATATTATATTGAGTATAATTATGTGTGATAGCAAGGATCAGTTAAAAGTAAAAATAAAGTTGTGGATTAATCAATATTTTTTAAACCATCCTATGCGTTTTTCTATTATTCCTGCTTCATACCCTTTCATATCCTTTTTAAACACCCATAAATTTTCTCCAGCTTCATATTCCCCTCATAATCCCCTTATCAATGTTTCTTAGTAGGTTATATTTCAACAATTCTAATCATTTGACCTCATTTTTCATTTGCTATATATTTTTTAGTGTGCATCTACAGCGAACAGCCAGTATATTCCTTGAAATGGTCCACCATAATCGGAGTGGCGGCGATAAGGGGCCTGCAGACCCCGTGGCGTGGGTGGCACTGAGGATCAGGGGGCCCCTGTGGGCTCCTGGAAGGGAAATAGAAGGGCCCCAACTAAGAGTGTGAAGGGGGGGGGGGGGGGGGGGGGGGGGGGGGGGGGGGGGGGGTCAATATCTTACCTGTCATATATTGACAACTTGTTTCTACTTTGTGTCAATATATCTGTGTATCGGAGGTAAAGGGCACTATTTGCCAAATTTAAATTTTTCGGGAGAGCTAGTTAAAGGGTAAGTGTCCATCTGAGACTTTTTAGAGATCGAAATGGCTAATGGACATGAGACTCGCCGACTCTCCGACTCTCCGAGACTCGGGAGAGGCTGATGTTGCTCTCAAGTGGATAAGGTTCTGAGACTAATCACGAGACTAGCTCTCGGGATTTAGTCTCAGATGGACACTTACCCTAATGATTTTTTTTACTTATTTTACCTCCCCAGCATGTTGGTTCATAGTGCCTTTTCCAACTGGCTAAATCTGTGAGTTTTAGTTTTAGGACATAGTGCCTTGTACCTCTAAAAAAGGGGGAAAAAATAAATAGGAAACTGTTGAAACCTCAATTTTGTAAAAAATGGAGATAGTGCCCTTCACCTCACAGATATTAAAATGAATTTATATAAATAAAGTTAGTCTGATGTTGGACGTGGTCGTGTTATAATTAATAATAATATCTAAAAGCTAATACACTACATTACCGCCGCCACTGCATAATCAATGTGTACTCTACTCCACGGTTTAAGAGGGGCCATCTAGGAAAATAATGGGTCTCTACTTTTGGTGAGTTATATATTTCTAGGTTTCATTGGTTTTGTCAACTTGAAAGAGTGTAAGTAAAATATAGAACACTTTTAAATTTATTTATTTAAAATATAAAAATATTCCTTGCCACTGTGAATTAAACCACAAATCCCTCATATTATTATGTCTTTTGTCTTTCAATTTCCTCATTTCAAAAATATACATAAAAATTTAATTTAATAGTATTATCTTAATGTAAGAAAATTATTTATAATAAATATTAAAGCATTAATTACCATAGGTTTATTCCGGGTAGCTGAATAGAATATGACAGGCTTATCTCTTCCTTGATACTGATCAACAGTGGATACCTCAACTGGAGCACTAATTTCCTTCAGAAGAGATTCTATATGGGATACCTGAGCTCTGTAAGGAGACATTACCCCTATATCTGTATCTTGAACTCCCACCTACAAAAATTATTATTAAAATAAATAATAAAATGAAAACTTAAATGATAAATCATGTAAAATAAATTAGCTGAGGGACACGATACATAGATTATTACATAAAAGCAGACAAACCTTCTTTAAAGTAGATACAGCCGTTCGTATAATTTTTGCTTCAGTATCATTAACAGTATAACCGTTTTGATTAGAAACTGAGACATCAATAATTAAAACTGAATCAGAGAGATCAGTACTGCACAGTTTCTTTAGCCATTCAGGAGAATCATTGTCAAGCTGAAAGGCAACAAAATTATACATGGTTGGTTAAATAAAATATAACTCTAAAAGATGAGCAAGTAATTAACTACATTACATAGTTTTTGAGTAATAATCAGATAATAATTTTATCAACCGTCATTTAACTTATAGCTAAGAATTTTGAAATGGCAAAATTGATTAATATTTAGGTTGTTATAAGAATATTGGATAGAGAGTGTTCGTAAGTCCCTGTCCTTTCATTTGGAAAATCTGGTATTTAATTACTAATGGTCAACTTCAGAGTTGGCAAGGGTAGAAATTTAAAAGAGAAAGAGCCAGAGCAGGTGTTAAAACAGAATAGGACATGCAGAGCGGCCTGCAAGACCTGTAATGGAGAATGGTTTTTAGTGGGTAAGTCCCACACACCACCAGAGGACACCTAAAAAGTCCCTTGGCTGCATGATGCATTTTTCTAGAAGCAACTTTCTGGATCAACAAAAACTCCACTACATTATCAAAGTGATTTGATTGAACAAATAATTTGTATTTAAAGGTGTTTATAAGTATTTATAAGTATTGGTATGATAGCTAAACTATAAGTTTACTGATTTGTCTAAAATTTGGCACACCAATACTTAACAATAATCAACAGATTATAAAATATAAAAGTACTTACATTATTATGCAAAGGTAAAAATTAAATCATGGTAGTCCATAATAAAATAATTAATATAAAAATTCCATTTTTGAAAACTGGTCTTATGTACAATTTTTTTTTTTTTTTTTT
>KZ651393.1:437908-471162 GCA_001010745.2 Gerris buenoi
TTTTTTTTTTTTTTTTTTTTTTTTTTTTTTTTTTTTTTTTTTTTTTTTTTTTTTTTTTTTGATAAAGTTTTAGTAATTGGTTTGGTAGAAGATGTATAATCATTGCTTCAATTTATTTATTTATTCATTTTGGATCATTATTAGTTAAGATTGTAAGGACTTATTTTACTTTATTTTGAAACTTATATTTTTCTGTAGTACTGAGGTTATTATTGTTATTTTTGTTATTATTGTTAAAAAAAAAAAAAAGCACACTATTTTAGTCTAATGTTAGATAACATTATAATGTTAGATAACATTATAATGTTAACCCCCTTTGTATAAAGAATTATCTTTAAATACAAATATTTTTTCATTCATTCATTCATTCATTATAAGAATATAAGTAGGCTTAATACTACAAGATTGTGCTCAAAAACTTAAAAAGTGTATACTTAATTTCTATTATTTAAATAAATTATGTTTACTGAGTAATTAGTTTAAATCCAAAATATAAATATAAGAGAGAGAAATAAATGAAAATACCTCTTTGTCAATAATCAGTCTTCTAAGATTGGAAGCTTTACAAGAATTTTCAAGAAGCACAGAGAGGAAACTCGTCATAAAATTTGAAGATGAGCCACCCTCATATCGATCTATATGGAAAGGAGGTTGAAATTTACTTAAATCCCTGAAACAATGAACATTTTACAAAATTATTTTTCATACAAATATTTGATATAGCAGTGCAGTATCACAGAAAGTTTTAGTTTAACAAAGAATATTACATGCTAACATTGGAAGAGTAAACTCAATAAGTTTTTAGCCAAACAAGCTTCTGCAAATTCATTTTGTTAATAATGTTGATAAAGATTAATAAAAAAAATCGGTCCAAGACAGCTCATACAAACTTTTTAATATACGAGTTCATATTAGCCCAGTGTTTTCCGTTTATTAGTTCAGAGGTATATTTAATTATTATTAAACATTTCATAAAAATTTGAGAAAGTAAAAACAACTATTTTAATGATTAAGATTTAGCTATTTAACTATTTTACTGCTTAAGATGCTTAGCTTAAGATTTGGGACGAGGATGTTTTAAATTATCAGTGCATTAGGCACTGAAAAAAAAAAAAAAAAAAAACTCCATTGAATGTAGGCAGGGTGACAAAAAACCATTTGTGTAGCCTCCCTGACACTATCTGTCTAGACCTAGACAAAATATCTCCCCAAAGGGCGTTATCGCCTAACGTGTTAGCTCACCAATAGAAAATAAAAAATCAATCATATCATTTTGTTTCAACAAAATACTTAAGGCTTCAATCTAAAATATATCAATATACAATAACCTATCAAGAAGTAATGTAACATGGGAGTGTGATATTGACTGCACATGACCAGAAGCAATCGCCACTTGACTATCACTACTGACAACAACATACTGGCCTTCTTCTACAACACCCTGAAAAATAATAACAATTTTTTTTTAAAAAAAAACAACAAATTTTTAGTATTTTTAATTATTGGAACTATTATTTCATTTCAATAAAAGTTTATTTAAATAGGAATATAGTTAAATAAGAATGACAGACATTAATAACTAGACATTTTTCAAATAGGTGGAATTTTACTTCACTATAGGTACATCAAAGTACAATACACAGTAAAAATATTTCATAAAATAAAAAAGGTCCTATTAATTCACTTTAAATATAATAATAAGCACACTTACTTCTTTTAATGGTTTATCTCTGGTAAATTTAATTTCCACTTTAAATTGTTTAGAGGTTATATTGCCAGTGATTTTCAAATCACTTAAACAACTTCCTTCTTCTTCCCTGAAATAAATTATTAAATAATTATAAAAATCATGATGAAACAAACATCATTATAATTAAGAACTATTTCACTTCACAACATGAAAGTAATATTTAAATATTAGGTTTGTTCCAACCACACTTCAAACTGGTTTGGAACTGTCCGACACATGCGCAACGGACCACAATTGATCGTTTTTCGCTAATGCGCATGCGTCTTACAGTTAGTAACTAGTTTGGGACTAGTTTGAAGAGTTGTTGGAACAAGCCTAATAAATATTTATTATTTATAATTGACTTTACCTGTTATGAATAGAATTGGCCCATATTGGACTGAACTGTTTGCTCTGCTTCCTTTCCAATGAAATAAGTCGGAGCCACTTGAATATATAGTCTAAGTGCTTATCAGACAAGTGAGAAGTTGTTTCGGGTACCATTGCAGACAAAGGGTGAGACATATCACCAGATTTTCTGTTAAACATTAAAACAACAGAGCAATGATAAATAAAATAATTCAGTTTAATTCTCATTAGTTATAATTATAATCTTAGAAAGGAAGACCCAAAGAGATAACATTTGATACCAAACTGATCAAAAAAAGCTTCAATTAACTACGATGGTTGGGACACATAACCAGAAAAGGAACAATTTTCTACAGAAGCCTATGAAGCTAGAACCCAAGAGAACCCAGTAGTAGGTGCAGTATGACCTGAAAGGACAACATTATATCACCATTTCAAGGGTGAGTGCCAGATACTGGGCTTGGTGTCTGACAAGATATCGTTCTGAATAGAGATATCTTTGTGGTAAAAGAGGTCTCAATATTAAGTACTTATAATTTTAGAAATTATAACAGATTTTTAAATAAAATATATTTTAAAACAATTATACATATTATGTTACCTTAAAGATGCTGTGCACGGAATAAGCTGACTACAAGAGAGGCAGACAGACTTCCAGTCTATTGGGTCAGGTAAAGAAATAGTTTCATTATGTTCGCTTGAAGAATAAGCCGCTTGTAATCTTGAGGCCATTTCATTTCTTAACATGAGCAGATCCCGTCTTTCAATTTCACCTCCTTTAACTTCTTTTAGCATATTATCCCTTGATAACAGAAATACCAACGTAAGTAAAAGAAATAATAAAATGAAACATATCTAGGTTATACATATAGGATAGGGGGAGGTCCTCTATGTAAGGGGTCAGTAACCCAGCGCTAAATCGCCGTGGCATCCCAGTTGATTTTTTAATAAGCTTCACTGGACTAAATTAGAGATTTAATCATAATGCATGAAGATGATAATTTCTGAATTTACAACAAAAAATGCCTTAATGTTTTGCCATTGAAGAGGCGCACTAGAAGAAGTGATTAAAATAAATAAATTAAGAACATAAATAATTGTTATCCCCAACTAAAACAGATAGGGCACCAGCGATGATGGATGAAAAATTAGGTAGACAGGATTCCTTTTTCCCGAAATATATTTCTTAATATTGCCTCCACATGGGTTTGAACACATAATTGTGATTGCAACCTAAACAATTAATTCCATAAGTTCAGAGCCATACAAAACAGGTTACTTAAATTACTTATAGAAGATGAGGATATCCAGTGCACAAATCTTCTTTCACATTCTGATGTAAGGTGGCTGTATAGATGTAAAATACCTGAGCGGTTTATTATACTTTTAAATAATATCAGTACCATATGCCATGTTTAATGAATGAGAACAAAATGACAACTGAGCCTTAAGACAGCAACTTTCTTTATCACCTTGTGAGCGAGGTGTAGTCTAAAACATGCACAGTTGATTTTTACCTATAACAATTAATCCTTAATGAGTGGGTCACCTAATAAATAAATTTGTTATGATTTTGTGATTAAAAAGTTTCTGCCAAATAATTGAAAGCGAGAGGGAGGCCTAAATCTTATATAATTGACATTAAAATTAAAAAAAAAAACTAACTTCAGGTAGAGAAGAAGACCAGAATCAACTGTATCCTTGCCTAATTGACTTAACATCAAACAATAGAGAATAACTTGACCTCTGTGTTCAGCACTATTAGATGATTTCCCAGTTTTCAACTCTAATGGCATAATCTAAAACAAATATAAAGAATAATTAATAAACATTGAAAAAAAGGAAAGCACAATGCAAATAAAGAAAGTTATTACTTTAAATTATAATGTTTATAAATTTTGATTTTATTTACAATTTTAAATCTGGGAGTACATTGTATGCAAAGTGCAATTTTTAAGAACTGCGAACATATATGAGAGCAAATCATTTGAGTTAGGAGCCGTAATTCACAAAATGGGGCGTGCTCGCCACTTGTATATTTCTAGGATTAAAAAAAACTGCCAGCATCTGAATGAGCAACCAGCCTAACTATTGCTTTGTACTAACTTTTTTCTTTGAGTGCACTTTCACTTGGACAGTAGCATCAATTTTTCCCTTTAGCCCAAACTGAGGAATCCAGACATTTTCTTCAATATCTCTTATTTCAGTGATTTTTCCAGGCCAATCTTTTCCTGTAGTGTCTCTATAACAAATATCAAAAGAAAAATAAGATACATTTTAACAAATAATTGGCCTTAAGTAGAAAATTACTAATTTACTAAAAAAGACAAAATATCATACATGGTTTTCTTGCCAGTGGAGATGTAGTCTCTTATAAACTCCACTATTCTAGGAAGGTAAATTAAAGTGGTTTCTTTGATTTTTTCTAAGTTCATGCCTTGTAAGTAAGCAGTCCTTGCTAAGTCCTGGCCAGACATAACATCATCAAACAGCTTTTTTATTTCCTCTTCATGTGTCAATTTCATTTTCAGAGCCTGCAAAATAATAGAAAAGAGTAATTCAGATAGCATATACGTCTAACTACAATAAATCTGTCAGTGAAAAGATAGTTTTTAAGATACTAACACAGACAAAAAAAAAAAATCATTCTTCAGAAGGTCACAGTGCTTCTGCTAGCAGCAATAAGATTACATTTTAAATATTATTATAACACGTGTAAAAAGCTTAACTATCGCTTTGGGTAATTTATTAGAGCCAAGGCTACTAGAAGTGTAATTTTTATTAGAGCCCAGTGTAAGTATTTGTCAGTGTTACAAATCCAGTTGTACAAGCAGATTTTTGTGTAACTTAGAACTTTTTAACAATATTATTATATTATTTAATTGTTCATGTTTGAGAATAACATGTTATTTTTTTTACAGTCTTAGAAAACAAATAAAATCGGACAGTAACAATAAGATAAAAATAAGTACCTGCTGAAGAAGTTGGTGCACAATGTTACCGACACACATGGCAGTTGCTTGGCCATCAGAGGAAATTTCCTTAAAAAATTGAGACAGGACAGAGCGTCTTTTGCAGAACAATGAACCAACAACAGCAGTGCAAGATATTAACATGTCAGAGTGAAGTACAAACCAATGTCCACCTCCGTCTGATACAAACCAGCCTCTTTGAGGTTCCTTGCATTTAGAAGCTTTTACATTAACAAGATCTCCAACATTTACAGGTAATCTGCACCTATAAAAAAATCATACAACTGTATACTTTTTTTTATATAATGTCATCATCTAGAGAAAATGAATAAACTCTCTAATAATTTAATAGTTTCTTAAGCTGGGATTAGAGTGAGTTTATTTAATTATACTCGTACTAACTTACTTAAGTTTAAGATGAAAACAACTTCCATTAAACCATAAAAAGGTAAAAGCAGATAATAGAATAGAAGAAACTTGTAGTTTATGGACCACTGTTCCAGCAGTTTTGTGTTCATTTGTTCTATTTTAGTTCATATAACATTAAAAAAAGGTCATACAAACCATGGATAATGAATTGTACAAAGAGTGTGAGCATTGGTGAGAAGGCACATAAGTGTAAGTAAGAGATCTTCTTGATCGGTTGGATTAACAGCTGTCACTTTACATCTGGTGCCTTGAGACAAATCCACTCTGCAATAAATACTGTAATTAACAAATTGGTAAACACTTGTACTAGAAAAAGCTATCTCATAAAACCCTAATTAGAAAAAAGTTGTTTTACCATAGTGAACAAACAGCAAGGTAATCCAATGGAGCCACAATAAGAATAAAGACTAAAAATAAATGTGGTCTCTATGTAACTCTCAGAATGGAAAAATCAAAAACTTAATAAAACTAATATACTTTAAAATTTCTATTAAATCCCTCCAAAATTTATTTTTATAATAATATTAATGTAGGGCCGGCGTGGCCGAGTGGTTACCATCCTCGGCTCTGAAACCAAGGTCTGAAACCCGACGTGAGTTCGAATCCCGGAGGGGTCAGACATGTTTCACACTGATGATCTCATCGAGTAGATGAGTAAAGTGGTCGGATAACCCCCGTCCTGTAATGACCCAATGAGCAGTCGAACGGGACTAAAACCCCAAAGAAAATAAAAAATATTAATGTAAAATTAAAACTTACTCATTGTTAGGGTCCAACTTATGTAGGAGTGTAGAAGTAATGTCTCCTGAATTTGTTATCTTAGATATTTTAACAGGACTAAAATTTAAGGATCTTTTCCTTTTGTGATCACCACAAGGAGAGCATTCTGAACTGTTTCTTGTTCGCTTCTTTAGTTCTTCTTTGTTAATTTTTGGAGGGGAAGTATAGTTAGCAAAAAGTGCATCGTCTGTCTCATCAAGTAGATTAATGTCGACATTCTCAGTTAAAATTTCAATTTTCTTAAGTGGACTAATACATTTTATTTTTTCAGGAGTGCTTGAATGCTTTCGTGGACTTCTTCTTAAAACAATACCTTCTTTAGGCACAGCGAGTGAAGATTCATCACTTAAATCTATCACCTTTAATGATTTTAAAAAATTAGAAGAATTGGTAGGTTTGTCTAAAATGTCATTTTCTTTCAGAGTCGGCTGTTTTTTTGTAGGAGATAACCACTTAACAATACCTGAACTTAACGACTTTTTTGGTGATTCCATAAATTTAAATTCCTTCCTATTTTTAGTCGGTGATTTATTAATTTTTGATGCTTCATGTTTATTTTTAATTGGAGATCTAACATTAGTTTTTGGCTGAGATACACTTTTAAGAACATTTTTGGCTTTCTTGTTGATTTTCTCAGGTAATTTAATAGAAGTAACTAAATGTTTTTCAGGAGATGGTTGAGAAAAATTGCCGGAATCAACTGATTCCTGACTGCAAAGATTTTTATCTTTGATTACTTTTAAAGTTGGTTTTGAAATAAAAAATGATGTCAAAGTTGATTGCTGAGACGATTGTGGCTGAAAAAAAGAAAAAGAAAAATATGAAAAAATTATCATGTTATTATATTATATGAAGGAGACAGTACATTTGAAGGGTTGTCAAAACAGTACTTTGAAAGGGGTTATTAGTGGTTTTTAGTCTCGTTTTTAAGCACCTCCCCAAAATGACTCCCTCTGCAGATCTATATAATGCGGTAATGTTGTTTGTTTTTACAGTAGTTGAAAATTACATTTTAACATGATTAATCTTCATTTTTTATTAATACTATATACAGTAGGTTGAAATATTGAATTATTAATACGTAAGATGGACCCTTTTAGTTGCGAAGAATAATCCATTTAAATTATTAAACTTGAATTATCCACACCTAAAAGAGTCCGTCTTACGTAATAATAATTAATACTAAAGTAATTGATACTGAAAGATTTACTGGCTGAACTCCTTTTGTAGTTATACTAGTCTTACACTAAAGGTGGGTTCATAGCTGGCGGATACTTAATTTCAGAGGCCTGAAGGGATTCATCCATGGCAATGCTTTTGCCATAGATAAATTTGAACCATTTTTGTGCAGGACTGCTTCAAAACCTGTATGAAACCTTCACTTTGACCTCTGTTTGTTTTCCTCCTGTGTTTATATAATATTTAAATTTTCTTATTAAAACATATTTTTATTTGTGTTTATCTATGTTTTTATCCGAGTTTTATCTTAATCTGTGTATTATATCCGTGGCTTTTTATATTTGCGTATAATATATCTGTTCCTACATTATTTTTATTATATAACTAATATTATTATACAAAGTTTTTTTTAACAAGAGAACTAAAGTCAAGTTGAACACACGATTTGGCTTTGTTTATAACCTGATTGACCGAAACTCGAGGGTTGGGGAAACAGTGACTCCGTAACGGAGGCTTCCCAAAGATATATTGTTATTTACATAGCCTTCTGCCCCCACGGATACGCTAGCTACGAACCCCCATTAAACGTTTACTGTGATAGCTCAGATTGACCAACCTATGTAAGAGGAAAATAAAAGTCATTAGGCCTGTATGAAGCACTCTGTCAGTGAAATAATCATTTGCCTAGTTGGCCTTAACTTCTAGACTTCAAAATATTGAGCTGTCATGGGCCCTCCTCACCTTTTTTTACGATTTTCCAACACTGTCAAAATAAACTCTAAATTTATAAGACCCGTATAAGGCTAGTTCTAACAGATCAAATCAATAGACATGTCAGTTACCTAGTACGTCAGTAAGAGTGCATGTAAAGTATAATAAACTATCTAACTTAAATCACAAACAAAAAACCAGCAAATGAAAATAGAAAATAATTTAAACAACCTAATATCCATACCTTAGCTCTTTTCATGGTCGAGAATGGAAACATGCATGGAATATTCTAACGCATTAAAAAACGACAACCCATCCATCTAATTGCACACATAAGTAATACTAAAAACTATATCATTATATTATCTGTTACTTATTTAATACGAGTGATAATTATGTAATAAATAAAATAATAAATGTAAGAACATCGATACAAATTCCAATTTCACTCAATTGTTTATCATTCCCGCCTCTTGATTCTTGTGATAGGAAGGAAACAGGTTTGCCTTTGTTGTTGTTGCCTTTAATTTTTTATTTCCATTTTCTAAGTTAACAAAACATTATTGGTTTAACTTAAAAACATTCTTCCTTTCTTTAATATTTTTTTATTTAATTGTCTATTTTTTTATATGTATTAACTTTCTGGGATCTGTGTTTTTGATTGTAGGTCCAGGGTCCAGTATTTTTCTTTTGCTTGCGTGTCCCTCCATTTATTTTAAAGTTCACTTATCAGCCGCTAGGGGTGTCATGTCAAGTCAAGAGTCAGGACTCGGAAAAAAGCCCGAATCGAAAACGGAAAGAGGTGTCGAAGGTTTTGGGGTAACAAAAAATTCACTTTTTGACCATTTTTTTCAAAGTTTCACTCGTTGTCTAGCCTCGGAAATTATTCTTAAGTTATTTTTAAACAAAATTCTAAACGTTTTATTTATTTTTGGGTGTGTTAAAGTACACTAAAAAGCTCTTGTTAAATATAACTCTCATTGTATTGATTAATTCGCAATCGTTCGGTTCAAAGATAGACTGTGAAGTGTCGTTTTGTGCTGCCTTAAATCTGATAACAATAAATAGCTTAATTCACTCGTTTACACTATGGAAAATCCTTTTAGAAGTTTTCTGCTTTAAGAAGATATACATTTTACTCAAAATTCTGTCATAATCGATTGAGGTACAAACCTTCTATTTTTTCTTGCCTAATTTTCTTTCTATTTAACACGTTTGTTTAAATCTTTAGATAAGTTATCTCGTTAATCCGCTTTTGAGTTGTATTGATTTATTATTATAACAAAGTTTACGTTTTTACGGCGGAAATAAGCGTGTCACATCTAATTAGGTTGATGTATCACCCTTATTTCCTCTATTCCTAGTATTCTATTTATTTTTATTCTAGTAAGTAAATATTAATTTTTCATTTTGTTAAACCCTTGGCATATGGGGCATTGTTTAATTAGAATACAGTTCTAAAAACATCAAACTTGGTAGTTTACCAAAAAATGGGTGTAACGTATTTTGACCAGGATAAAAGATAACTAGTAAACGCGGCTTAGCTCTTCGATATTATTTATCAATTGTTTACAAATGTTATATATTACACCATCTTAAGGAAAGTTTACATTTATACTCCAACCTACGTATGACTACTAACCTACTGCTCACTTGTCATCTCAACAGGAAATAAAATAAGGACTAGCACAATGAACTTAATAAGTGAGACAACAGCCTGAAAGTATAATTTAAAACAAAGAAACAAAAAATACAATTATGAAAATAATAGTGCTACCATTAAGGATTTGTCTTTCTTTAGTCATTCAGTTTTGACTCTCTTCACATACTTACCTTTATTTTTTTTATTAGTGTTGGTTAATATATCTTTTTTTAATTTCTTGTGTCTTCAGATCCAATTTGTTCCTTCAATTTATGTTTTTTCTTAATAACTGCTCTTTTGTAAGACTTCTCCACGTTTCTCTAACTTGTATCTTCGTCATGCATTAAGGTTCTGAAATATCAACCACCCAATAGATTTTAAGTCAATTTTTATTTAATAAGATATTTAAGGAAGTGATGACCCACTTGTTATTCCAGGTTTAATTGATGAGGGAGATTTATCCCCCATAATTAAACCCCTAGAATACTAACGTTAGGTATTAGTATGTTGTTACTACCTATTCGTCTCTGTGATCTATCTTTGGATCTGTTCTATGATATGCTATTTTTTAGTCTCCAAATATAGTGAGTTACTTAAAAAGTAAGTATTAGTTTGGTTTATAATAAATGAATAAGCGATCTATTAAAATTAAAAAAAAAAAAAAAAAAATGGGAAAAAGTTGAAAGAATAGTAGAATCCCGCTAATCCGAACTAATTGGGACCGAACCCAGTTCGGATTAGCGAAAATTCGGATTAAGTGGATTTTTGTAAATTAACGTAGAAAAAGCTACAATTTCTAATTGGAAAAAAAATAGATGTAAGATTGAGATGTTTTGCGCTACCTCAAGTGAAAAGACCATTGAAAAACATAGTAAGACGACTGTACCATCTTACGATAAATTAGACGATGCGCTTTTCTTATGGTTTTCTTAAGAAAGACTGAACCATTTAGTGCAAAAACCTGTTCGGATTAGGCGGATTTTCGGATTAGCGGGACTCTACTGTATATTAATAAGTAGAGAAACATAACTTCACTTTCATTCATTTCACTTTCATTTCCCCCACTTACTTTTTAATCTAATACACTTTCTTACAACTTAATACACACTTTTTTTTATATAAATGTGTGATATTCCTTTGTCCCAAAGCATATTGGATGGAATATTCCTTTGTCTTAATAGGTAGTTAAGCTAAGGGATATAAACTCTTTTGTATAAAAAACAAAAAGAGGGCCCTTTTCTATAAAAGTCCCTTTGAGACATATGTAGTGTTCTAGGGTTAAATGGGGCATCTCTTGTCTTCAAGTTCATGTAATAGCAATTATTTACTAAGATAGTACCTAAATGTTATCACAACCAGGTAGAAATGGGTATTGGAATTTTTTTGAGTACGATTTCACTTTGAAATTCTGTGACAATTTCAGGAAAACAGTTGTTTATCAAAAATTTTATGTAGAGTTAAGATCAGCTGCTTTACATGCCCATCTATTGGCATGAGTTACTACGGTGTGCTTTCCATATGATGTTTAAATACAGATTGACTTCTGATTTGGGATTTAACAAGCTAGGTGTTTCCATGAGTTGGATTGAATCCGTATTAAATACATTTGTAATGCACTGACCTGGTCGAGAATGGAAACATGCATGGAATATTCTAACGCATTAAAAAACGACAACCCATCCATCTAATTGCACACATAAGTAATACTAAAAACTATATCATTATATTATCTGTTACTTATTTAATACGAGTGATAATTATGTAATAAATAAAATAATAAATGTAAGAACATCGATACAAATTCCAATTTCACTCAATTGTTTATCATTCCCGCCTCTTGATTCTTGTGATAGGAAGGAAACAGGTTTGCCTTTGTTGTTGTTGCCTTTAATTTTTTATTTCCATTTTCTAAGTTAACAAAACATTATTGGTTTAACTTAAAAACATTCTTCCTTTCTTTAATATTTTTTTATTTAATTGTCTATTTTTTTATATGTATTAACTTTCTGGGATCTGTGTTTTTGATTGTAGGTCCAGGGTCCAGTATTTTTCTTTTGCTTGCGTGTCCCTCCATTTATTTTAAAGTTCACTTATCAGCCGCTAGGGGTGTCATGTCAAGTCAAGAGTCAGGACTCGGAAAAAAGCCCGAATCGAAAACGGAAAGAGGTGTCGAAGGTTTTGGGGTAACAAAAAATTCACTTTTTGACCATTTTTTTCAAAGTTTCACTCGTTGTCTAGCCTCGGAAATTATTCTTAAGTTATTTTTAAACAAAATTCTAAACGTTTTATTTATTTTTGGGTGTGTTAAAGTACACTAAAAAGCTCTTGNGGATTTAACAAGCTAGGTGTTTCCATGAGTTGGATTGAATCCGTATTAAATACATTTGTAATGCACTGAACTTTTACTAGGTTACTCTGATAAAGGTTATAAATATTTTGTAACCAGGTTTGTTTTATTTGTTTAAGTGTTTTAAAACACAGCACTAAAAATGGCAAATATATCGTTGTTTTTTTTTTTAAAGATTTTACTACAGTTTCTACACAATATGGATGTGAGGCTGAGGATGCTCACACCCATACTTTGTGCATGTAAGAATCAAGTTCAGGTGTTTTCTTGAAACCAGATCCCAGAATTTAATGTATCGAATCTGGGCCTAAATTGTATTCAATCCTTATTGAAACATCTTGGAAACATAATAATTTTGTGTTGTGTGCAACCTCTCCACCATAAGAGCCAAAAGGATTATTGTAGGTGTTTCAGCTTTGGACATAGTTCCAACTATATTAGAGAGTTATTTGTGCATAGGAATTTAAGTATGTATTTTACAGTGAACAAGAGAAAAGCATTTTTTCAAAAAATACTAGTTGAGGACATTTGATTTTATTTTGTTTTCATATATTGCATTTGAAAAGTTTTGTTTTCTTTATTTAAAAGTTCATGGTTAACATTATTATTATTATTTTTTTTTTTTAAAGTTTAAATATTTAAAATGTACTTTTGAATTTTTTATAGTATTCGTACTAAATACTTAATATTATGATATCTCAGTAGTTGGTTTATGTGATATTAATTATTTTTATACAATGTGGTCCAAAAGAATCCTTTATAGAAAAGCTCAATCTGCAGTTGAAATAAAAGAATTAATAAAAGAAGCATTCATCAACATCTATTCAGTTTATAATTTATTGAATAAGTCCATGAATGCTTTTGTCATTCATCCTTTCATTTCGATCACTGTAACTTGAAGAAAATAACTTCAATACTTTATAAACCCTACTTTTGGGTCACCCTTTATTATTCTGCCTATTATTTATTTTATAATACCTTTATTTAGTCACTTATTGATTTATCGTGATTGTTGTATATGAAGTGAAATGTGCATTTGATTGGTGGCACAATTTTTTATTTGTGACCAATACAAATAGACCAAAGGTTTACTGACCTGTAGAGTAAAATGACCCTCAATTTGATTCCTGCCAATTGAAGAAAAATAACAGTTGGATACATATTAGTCACTCTCTTCTAAACTCACTCTGTCTAAACCATTGTAAACATTTCATAGTAAAGATGACAGGAAATCTATTTACTAAACTGTACAAGAGTATATTTTTAAATGGGTAATAAGTTTTTTTTTCTTTAATTGATTTTAAGTATACTAATATACTTAAAACTACTTTGGGACAAAAGAAACCACACTTCTGTTGTTATAAGAGGATTATCAGTCTAAAGAAGTGTCAAGTTTATTTTATTAAGTTATGTTTGTTTTAAATTATTAACTTTTTTGGAAAAAAGTTTATTATTTATTTTTTACAAATTATTGGTTGTTTTGGTATAGCTAGTTGCGCATTCTCTGTGCCGGGATTTTAAGTTTTACTTCTATCATGTGACGTCACGAAGGTATAGTATACTTTTCTATAGAGCGCCACCCCCCTGTCGAAAACGGAAAGAGGTGTCGAAGGTTTTGGGGTAACAAAAAATTCACTTTTTGACCATTTTTTTCAAAGTTTCACTCGTTGTCTAGCCTCGGAAATTATTCTTAAGTTATTTTTAAACAAAATTCTAAACGTTTTATTTATTTTTGGGTGTGTTNCTAAAAGAACCAAAATCTTTGATATGTATTTTCATGGTCTTACTTTTACCAAGATCATTAACATTAAAATATACTGGATTTGATAATTAATAACCACATGAATATCTTAATATTGATAATTATTAACATGTTCTTTATGTAACAAAATGGTTGTACTTTTATGTTGCAGATAGTAGGAAGACTAGTCTAGTTAATTGTAAACTACAGTATTGATAGAAATGGATCCGTACGTGATGACACCTGCCGAGAAGGCCAGGTTTGAACAACAGTTTAATGCATTGAAACCAATCAATGGAATTGTCACTGGAGCTCAGGCCAAAGGCTTCTTTTTACAGTCGCAACTACCTCCAGCCATCTTGGGCATCATATGGTGAGAAATAGCAACTTTACTTCCTTAATTTTTAAGTTATGTATTCATATTAGTGCCCTACACCTACTGAGACTTTGACACCGTTGCAAGTTCAAGTATTTACATTTTTGGCAATCTAATAATAATACTGTGTTTTTGCACACTGCAATAAGGTACACAAATGTGTAAATTCTTGCAGTGTGCAAATACACAGTATTACATTGCTGATGTGTTTTGCCAGCCAAGTAAGAATGGTGGTGTAAGAGCACACGCGTGAATGATAAGCCCTGTATCTGATCTTCTTGATCTGGTTTAGGTCAAGAAGGAGGTGGAGTTGGGTGGGTATAGTCGGGCCCCTGATGAATCGGACGCAACGAAACAATGCAGGACATGGCGGAATGCCGAACCAACATTTTTTTAACGTTATTGTCAGATGTTGGAACAGTTCCTACATGTTGCGCTTGCGTGGCACACATAATGTGTATATTAACACATATTGAAAACTCTACATTTTTGGGTGCTTAAATTGTGGGATTGACTTAATATCTCTCTTTTACATTGTCAACTCTATATTGAGAGTTCCCATCCTAAAATTCCAATTTTATATTTGAAGTTTACGTTTACGCTAGTGTTGGACATGAACGCTTGGGCGGATAACAAACTCGTCCTGGGCATTGGTAAAATGAACATGTATACCAAATTCCAACTAAATCGGCCAACTTTTACTTAAGTTATTGTCATCTGTGGATTTTGTTACGGTCGGTTTTGAGACTTTTTTTTCGGATTTATTCCTGGGCTCCAGGCACTGTAACGTGAAATTTTTACAATAAGATTCTTATGTTATGATTTAAAATTGTAATTAACTCAATTCTACTCTACAGACTCTCACAGCAATGCCTATTTCTTTCTTTCATTTATTTAGTTATTATTATTGATTATTTTTGGTGTCTCTAAGTGAAACTATATTTTTTGTCGTAAATTTTAAATCCTACAATTCTGTTAAATTAGTTTAATGCTAAAAAAAAGTATTAATGATAAAATCAATACACCTTTAAGAGATACATTGTACATGTTGGTGATTGGATGATACATTTACATCCAAACCTTGCCTTTTCCAAGGAACCCATCAGTATTAAACCTCCTTTAAATAACTAAGCCTTCATTCTTCCTTTTTAGGAATCAATTGGTCCCTCACCCCATTTTTTTTTAGGTAGTATTGATTTGCTGGGATGAATTCTTTTTTCCAAAAAAATTCTCTCATGATATAATATAATGTATTAAAACATCTCTCTCCTTATTATTGAACATAAATGTAACTTCATATCAATTTTTTTTTTTAAATGAAATATGATCTACAATATTGCTTAATTAAATTTTTAGAAGAAGTGTAAATAATTTAATTTTAAAAGGGTAAAATTAATTTAGAGTGAGAAGAGCAAGTCTAACAGGGGAGTTGAAGGGTTTATAATTGGAATCATGTAGGTTTGCTTGACCTTTTGCCCCCCTTTGATGTTTAAATGTCAGGGTTCAAGTTTTGAAGGGTTTGAAAATGTGGTTGTCTTCCATTTTGAAAATGTTATCTCTTATTCTTGTCATAACTTTAAATAAATCAATAATAAATTAAGGAAATTAGTCAATGCGTATTAATTGAGTGTATAAGAACTTTAAGACTGGTTGTTTACTTTATTTTTCATGTGCTTTGAAATATTATTCTGTTTATCTTGAGTCAGAGCTAATATTGGTATAGCATGATGAAGAGTTATTAGGAATTGTGAGCTTGTGAGCTTGTCAAATTGAGTCTCGACTTTATCACTGTACTATATATGTATTAGGAAAATGAAAAACTTCGAAAGATACTTTTTCTCATGCAGTATTATTAACTGCTTGCTGTTTTCTTTTATTTATATATATCTTTTTTTCTTTTTCAAGAATAATAATAGTTATAATAATGATAAAAAAAATATATATTGCACTTATTGTTCTTACATTGTGATATCTCCAATGTTTAAAAAAAAGTCGGACAGATTTTGTAAGTTGCAATTTTTTTAATGCGACAAAGTAAAAGCTTATTTAGTTTTTCTAATTTATTATCCTTTTTTATGATCTATTTCTAACCCTCAGTGCTCGCACTTCAAGTTCTTACGAGTTAGGTGCAGGATACTAAACTACTCTAGCCTAAATTTTTCGGGTCTGAAATTCAGCAAAATAAAACTGAATATATTGACAAACGGTTTTTTGGGCTTTGGGAACCTTAATAACATTATAAATCCTTAACAATCTCCTATCAAATTTTTTTGGAAACTCAATTCTTCCTCTATTTCAATATTCTATTTCTCTATTCAATCTTTATAAAAGAAAATAAACTCAGAGTCAGTAGAAATAGTGATAGGTTGTTCACGAAATTTAACAATTAAAATCAAATCCTTCGTCATCTGATTTTTTTTCTTCTTAGTATTTGCTTATCAAGCATTTCTAAAATTAACTGAAAATGTCAGAAGGATCAAATTATTTTATATAATTAAATACCTCACTAATACATTACTGACTTGGAAGAAGAAGCCCTTGTATATGCCATCTTGATTAAAAAACAAACTTATATAGGAGGGAGGTTATTTGCTATTATCTTTTCCCAGAATTAAATTTGAATATCCTGAAGTATCTTACTTTGCCTACATTAAAGATAGGCAAGTTGTTAAAAGAATTTTTGATTAATATGACCTGTCTCTGACTCCTCATAAATCTCAAACTTATTTAAAAACTTTTAACATTGAAATAGCTTCAATGAATTAAAAACTTTCAAAGGGTTGTTTTATAAATTGGTGGTTTGAAACTTAGTGTAAGATAGTTTATATGAAGAGTAATTTTTATAAGTACTATTTAAGGCTGTTAAAATTGTTTAAAAAGTTGTTGAAATATATCTTTTCTATGACTTAATCCTTTTGATAAAACTTTTTTCAAGAATATTCCATTGCTTTGTTATAAACCATTTTTATTCATGCAATTTTATGTATCATTGATTTTATGTAAATTTTTATACATCTCTTAGAGCAGAGACAAATTGGAAATTATATAATCCAATAGTGCACTTTTAAAAGTTATGATATTTCTAGCATACTTAAAGGAGTTTAAATATCATAACTCAGCAGTACTTAGCTAAAAAAAAAAAAAAAAGAATCTACAAAATACACAATTTGAGATCATTCTCTTTCTAAGTTACAACTTGCTTGTAATCACAAGTTTGAGTATTACGAGTTTATCTCACGGGCTGTGAACAAATTGTGAACGTGATAAGGTGCTATCCTGCATACCTTTCCCTGAACCAATCCTTTAAGTAAATGAAAAACAAAACTCTGTACCCACAATTCTTATGTCTACTTCTTCTTTTATTAATCTAAAAAAATCCCTGGGACCCTCTTCACTCCTCTTTAAATTTCTTGATAATGACCAGCTAATGTTGTCACAACTGGTCTGTATTAGCTATGAGTTATTGCTGCATTAAAAATAATATTAGTGAGCCACTGAGGAACATAGTTTTAGTAAGAAAAGATATTTATTAATGGGTTTCAATCCTAAAAATGGTTGGAAAATTTTTTGTTTTAACTTGTTGGAAACATTTTTTTTTACAGGTTATTAAACATTTTTTACAGGTTATTAATCATTTTCAGTAAATTATGTAGTCATTTTTATTTTTTATTTATTTGGTTCGTTCTTANTAATTTAAATATTTAGTAAAATAGAAACACAAGCAAATTAATATGCCATAGTCTTTGTATATAAATAAGTAATTCTGACTCTCATTCAAGATAAAATGAATGAATTACTTGGTGATGAATTATCAATTAGAAGGTTACTTGTATTAAACACAGGCTATGAATGTCCACAGTGTTTGAACAGTGTTAACGTTTGTCAAATATCATAAATAATTTAAAATATCATTTTCCCTAATGACAGCTACTTTCAAAACAACTCTTTTTAAAATCTTTTTTGATTTCTATTTCATCTTTTCTCTTTAAATTTCATATAAAATTCACTTTTTATAATGCACTAAAATATGGTAACTAGTAGTCGATCTAACATATTTTAAAAGACTTCATTTGAACAGACTTATTATTATTAAATCCATTTATTGTGAACTGGAGTTTTCGAAGAACCATTTCTATTAAATGAACCCTAAATTTACACTGTTTTTCAATAAGGTTTCTTAAAGAATATAATTGCTCTTACCTTAAAGCAAATTTACATATCCACCTGTTAGGGTTACCACATGTATAAAAATCAAAACCGGGACTCATAGACTGCCTTTCCTCACTCTCAAATCCCTATTCCTCCCCCCTCTCCTTCTCTCAAAAAAAAAAAAAAAAAAAAAAAATCAAGTTACAACTTTCTGGCAAAATATTCGCTAAAAGTTAATATTTGTATTGAAAATTATTTGATGCAGTTATCGAAAAATAATTTTGCCGTACTTATTTATTATTCTCATTGTTGAAAATGTTCTGCAAACTGATTAGTGATGTAATTTTTACAAAAAATGAAGAAAATAAAAATATAAGTAAATTATAAATTGTTCCTTGTAGTGTTCTATGCTGCAGTAGTTGAATCTTGTAGTGTTCTATGCTGCAGTAGTTGAATCTTGTAGTATTAGTGAGCCACTGAGGAACATAGTTTTAGTAAGAAAAGATATTTATTAATGGGTTTCAATCCTAAAAATGGTTGGAAAATTTTTTGTTTTAACTTGTTGGAAACATTTTTTTTTACAGGTTATTAAACATTTTTTACAGGTTATTAATCATTTTCAGTAAATTATGTAGTCATTTTTATTTTTTATTTATTTGGTTCGTTCTTATTTATTGGAGTTGATATTTTTTTTAACTACAGTATGTATGTCAAAAGAAGCGTCGCGTTGACAGCACGGGAAATCAGATGACACTCAGATTGGCCAACCTATGTGAGGGTAAAAATAAAGCCACTAGGTCTGTTTTAAACGGTTATCCCGAAGGCCGCGCCCCTCCTCTAGAGATTTTTATTTTTACCTAGTTGGCTCAACCTACTGCCCGCCAAAATCTTGAGCTCTCATNAAAAAAAAAAAAAAAAAAAATCAAGTTACAACTTTCTGGCAAAATATTCGCTAAAAGTTAATATTTGTATTGAAAATTATTTGATGCAGTTATCGAAAAATAATTTTGCCCTACTTATTTATTATTCTCATTGTTGAAAATGTTCTGCAAACTGATTAGTGATGTAATTTTTACAAAAAATGAAGAAAATAAAAATATAAGTAAATTATAAATTGTTCCTTGTAGTGTTCTATGCTGCAGTAGTTGAATCTTGTAGTGTTCTATGCTGCAGTAGTTGAATCTTGTAGTGTTGAATGCAGTAGTTGTAGTTGTAGTGTTCTATGCTGCAGTTATTTGAATCTTTTCGATTCTCGTCATTTCTTCTGGAGAAATGACGAGAATCGAAAAGATTCAAATAAAATTTACAAGAACATAATACATATAATGTAGGAAAACTTCTAGTCAATCAGCTTGAGAATGACCCAAAGAGGGGTCGAAATATTGCAAAAGTGAGTTTTATTTCCTTAATGGACCCAACTACTGCAGCATAAAAATATAAGGGCCATTCGTGATAGGTAAAGCAATCAAATTTTAATATTTGCCGCAATCCAAGCTGGATCAACCACAACCACAGAACAAAAATTTCTCGGAGTTTTAGTAGAATTTTTTTTAAAGAAACCATTCTTTGTATTAACCAACCTCAAAATTCTAAATAATAAACTAACAAAGATCATCATTTAGTAATCATTTTTTATTTTTAAGAAAAACATTTTTACAAACATTCATAGCTTTTATTTTTCTTATTCTTATTTTTAGTTCTTTGTAGTAATTAACTTCAATTCATTTCGTTTTTTGCTATATTTCACCACCCTTGAGGCATCTTCCAGCCTTTAACGATTTTTCTTAAAACATAACTTTATTTATTTTTAGACAATTTTTCGAACTTTAGTGCAAGAGATTTAAAACATTTGGCGAGACATCTCTTTATGTATTATTTTTTTCTCTATGCTATTATAATTTTTTATAAACTTATTGTGATTACTTTTTTGTTTTTCTTGAACAGGGGCCTTGCAGATACGGATGCCGATGGGAGAATGAACATACATGAATTCAGTATAGCTTGTAAATTAATTTCAATGAAACTCAGGGGATTTGAAATACCTAAAGTATTACCTCCTTCCATGCAAATGCTTGTTCAAGGACAAGGTATAAACATTAAATTAACTTAAATAATAGTTGTATCACTAATGTAATAATATTTAGAGTATGATGTTAAGTATGTAGACTGGATAATAAATATGTGATGTTTGAAATGTAGAATTTTATTAAATCTATGGTTTGTTTCCTCTGTACTGAACATAGAGAGTATTCATTAAGTCATCTTTTTCTTGTGAATACCCCTAAAAACTTATTGAGGCTAGGGCTATAAATTTTACAGTTTCCTCTGAAACGACATAGAGAACTAAAATAAACACAATTTTAACCAAAATACCGTTAAAAAAGCTTCTGTTTAAAGCTAACACTGACAACTTAAGGGAAATATATTTACAAAAAGTGTTCATTCACAAACGAAGAGAGTCATTTCCAAACTATGACTGCGTAATAAAGAGAATGATGATCACTTATTATAAGAAATCAAGTACAGATTCAAATCCTTTAAACAATGACTGTAAAATTAAGTAAAATCTAAGATTTATTCTGTATTAATGTTTATAATTCACTACAAAAAATCAAATTTTTCTTATTCTTTTATAGCTTTGTACATTAGACTTCTATTCTTTTGCCTTCTGTTTTACATTTTAGAGGTACATTTTTTTAAAAAACACGTAATGTCCATTTGTTTCAGTAAATGGAACGCACCCTGGTGCTCCTATGAAGCCACCAGTACCACCACAGCCAGTTAACGCAGCTATGATGAGTAAACCACCTGTAGCAACTGTGGCTCCTATAAATAGAATTATATCACCTCCTTCTGGTGGTGGATCTCCTCTATCACCCCCTCTCCATGGTGATAGCCAGCCTCCCCTTATACCAACCCAGTCTATGATGGTAACCACACAACCCATGATTCAACCAATGCAACCACAACAGCAATCGTTTATTCCTACTCAACCAGTTAGTAATTTAATAATTTCATTAAATTTTAAATAACAATTCTGATTGTGTAACTATATGAAGAAACACTACATGAGACTAAACCATATGTTAGATATGGGAGCGCCTTTGGAGGTCATCTTAAGGATAAAAGTATTTTATCCTGTATTTTAAAGTAAAATAAGTGATTTTACGTTTAGAGACGATTTTACGTGGAGAGACTTTTTCTTTTATCCTATTTAACTATAAGTAATGGTTTTGACTTATTTTAGAACTCAATATGACTTAGATGAAACTTTGTTTTCACAAACATGTCAAATGCTCAATTTGTGTGTGAAAACATAATAAAATTAACCAATCTACTTATACCTCTTCCTTGTGATTTAATTAATTAGTTTACAAGTTAACTAAATAAATATTTAATGCCTGATAAACTCAGCTAATCTTTCTATATGGCGAAAAAAGAGATACAATTTCAGGTTTACCTTTTTTATTTAAGATTTACTTTCACAACTATGTACGAGGCAACTTGTTTGTTTGGGATGTGCTGCCAGTGAAAGTTTTTGTTGTCATTTCATATAGGTGTAGTGACAGCACGTTATCAATGTTTTGATGTATTTTTATTTATTTTATCAGTTGTTCGTACTCCGGTTAATGCAAGGTCTAGATTTTATTTAAAGAACATTATTTAAATGTTTTGAGGAATATGATGTCATTTTAAATGTTGCAAAGAGTGTGTTTGGTCAATCAGAAGTTCAGTTCTTAGGACACATAGTATCAAAAGTTGGTATAATGTTGAATAATACCAAAGTGGCGAGCAAAGGACTTAAACAATAATGCTTAATTATAGAGAAAGAAAAAGGGAATTGACAAAACGCACGTATGTCGTCACTTCGAAGAAGGCAACTGACAATTCTATATTTTATAATAATTGACAACAAAACAACAAAATGTCATTGCAACCAAGCTAAATAAATTATTTACATAAGTGCTATTTTAGAATTCCCTAAACCACAAAACTCAAAACAATTAAACCGTTTCCCGGGATTAATTCATTTTTATAGGAGCTTTCTTTGATCAGTTGGGGAAATTCAAACCTCACTTTTAGAGTACCTTAAAGGTAAAATAAGCAGCGAGTCAATCGTACTGACAGCTGAAGCAAGAGAAGCGTTTAAAAAGTTAAACCCAAGCTTGCAGAAAGAACCTTGCTTGTGTACCTCCAATTGCCATCCTTGTAGATGCCTCCAACAAAGCGATTGGAGGAGTGTTCCAGCAGTAAAAAGAGAATAAATGGAAGCCCCTAGGGTTTTTCTCAGTGAGGTTAAACTACAGCCAGCAGAAATACTGTGCCTGCAATAGCGAGTTATTGCAGCTTATCCTGCAATCTGACATTGGAAATTTTATGCTTTATACAGACAACAAAACACTCGTTTATATTTTCAGAAAAAAAAATCAGACAAGAGTTCTCCTAGACAGCTGTGTCAATTATATTACATAGGCCAGTTCACCACCGATATGAGACACATTTCAGGTTTTATAAACACTGTAGCTGCCTAGGAGAACACTGTGTTGGTTGCCTAATCCAATTAACCTCCACTAACTAGCACAAAAACAGCAGGTCAAATATTCAACTAAAGGCCTACTTTTAGGTAAAACCGGTTTTAGATCTAGTATTGGTTGAGGTGAATGAAACAGGAATATCTATGTGGTAGCAACTCATTGGCACATTCAGACCTTATTTAACAACCTCCCTAGAATACCAGTTGTCGCGAAGAGCGCGAAATTTATTGTTTTGAATTTAGAACATTCAATTTGGAATTTTCACAAAAGATGCATTTCTTAATCGTATTATTTTTAAAATTTACGTTTTGAGATTTTCAAAAGTTATTTTTATTTGTTTTGACATTTTCCGGGACAGCGAGAACCTCCGTTGTCATATGACATTTGTCAGATTCTATATTTATATTTTTAAACCCAGTGGATAAATATTCCGCTTTTTTCCTATTCTTAACTAGAAGTGCGAAAGCATTGCGTAATTCTTTAGTATTTGTAACGATGCCTTCACACAACTTTTCCATTACTTCCGTAGGAAGTTTACTCGAAATAATGCACATAAAATTATTAGCATCTGAGTCCTCTCCTAGAGAAGACAAAGTACGTAAATGTAACTCAATACTGTCATACGTATGCCTGAGGGAAGCGGTATTATTATTTTCCGCCTTAGGAATCTTATTTAGGGCTGTATAATGGGCTTGGATATTTATAGTTTTATCCCCATACCTATCTTTTAGGATATCGACAATCGTTTTATAATTTTCAGAGCATATGCTGTACCCTTCTACGCACCTTTTAGCACTACCAGACAAAAGACTGAGTAAATAATTTAGCTTAGTGACTTCGTCAAAATTATTATTGTGAACAGCTACTTGAAAGGCTCCCCAAAAAGACTCCCACTCCAGTACGTTACCACTGAACTGGGGAAGGTGTAGCTTAGGAAGTTTAGCGGTCTGAAATGAACTCTTAATGGAATCAGTCGATCTCTTTAGCTTATCCCCAGGGGAATTTGTTTTCTCTGAACCCTCGGACTTACTAGAATCACAACTACTCTCACCATTTAGAAGCTCGTTTTCTTCAGCAAAGGATATGTAGACTTCTAACCTAGCTTCCAGGTCTACGACGTCCAGAAGCAGGATTTCGTACTCCTCTGCCTTTTCATCAAACTTCCTTTGTTCCTCGTCGTTACCTTCTGCCAGCCTCTCCAGATTGTTCTTTATCTCTTCTACTTTGCCAGCGTACTTGTGTAGCTTTACACAAATTTCTGACGCTTCTTTTCTTAAATTTTTTTCAGCGTTAAGTTTGAGAAATTCTTCCGCCAATCGAGATGTTTCTTTCAGTCTATGAATAGCTAAGTTCATAGTTCTTCGTAGTGAAACGCTCATCTTTTCTTCAATTTAAACCACGTTATTGTTACCACTTTTCGTGATGAATAAATCAAGACAATTATTTTTTGTTGAATCTTATATTAAAGACTAATCAAAATCTGACCTAATACAAAATATTTCAAAATAAAAACATTGCTTAGTAACAAATTAAATAAATTTCGCGCTCTTCGCGACACCAGTATTCGATTGCTTACATAGAATGGAATGTCACATCCAGGTATACAGGCTAGTGGTAAACTAGTAAAACAATACTATGTGTGGAAGAGCATATTAAAAGACGCCAGCAAATGAACCAGTGAATGCCTAAAAATAAAATCCAATAATAAAATCCATTTCACTTAATATATTTCAAGAATCAGATGAGAGGTTTGACTGTGTACAGACCTTTTAGGCCCTCTAGCGATATCTAGAGGTTATCTCTATTTATATTCCTATAAATTGGTTTACTATGTAGTCAGGAGCTATACCTACAGAAAACATCAAGGCTTCCTTAGCAGAAATGGCATATGGTTAAGAGTTATGTATCCCAGGAGATTTCTACTTGGCTCCGAAGGCACAAGACCAAATAACCTATGGCAACCAACTCGTTCAAGACATAAAAAGACATACCACCACAAGTAAAAACTTATACTAGCACAAGAAATAAATTTAGTCCTAAGCCAATATAATAAAAACAGTTACTTTATTGCTACGATGTAAATATGAACAACAGACATTGCCACTTATCATCAATATATTTTCTATGATGATTTTTTTAAAAACAAATTTAAGTAATTAATTTTTTTTCTCCTTACAAAAATAACTGGTTTTTACTGAGGTTTGTTAGAACTTTCTCACAGTTAAATAAAACATCAAAATAATCATTGGTTAATGTAAAAAACAGCAGTGCTTAGTTGACTATCACTATTGACATGTCAAGAAATTATTCTGTACTCTTTAATCAAAACATGAATGAATGAAAACCAACACTGTAATACTGAGCTCTATTTATATTGAAACATCAACTCACCTAATGATTTTTTCTGGCTCTGGTTTCATCATTGAATGGCCTGGAGTCTGATAAATTGATTTCCTTACTAAATTTACATAATTAAACTATATAAAATTGTTAAACTATTATATAAAAATCAATGTACACAATTTTTTTTCCTCAAAAAAGAAAATCTGAAATTTTTCTTAGTACAAATCAAAATGAATCAAACAGTTACACTTTTAAAAGGTTATTACAAAAACGTATGATTAAAACTGTGTTATTCTCTTGCAGAATGCTAAAAGAGATAAAATTAAATTTTAAATGTCCCGCTGTCTATTGAAGAGAGTGGTATTTGATACATCTATTGATAGCTTTATTGATATCCTATCTCTTTTCATGTCAAATGTCATTCAGTTAGAACACATATACTATAATAATTGTTTAAATAGCTGAACTAGTTAAATATTGCATTTTATATCTAATTTTAATCAAATGTTTACTGTTAAATAATACAAATGGTGTTTGTTCATTTTATCATCAGACTTTTTTTATTTAATATTATCAGTTCTAACTGTTATAGATATTAATTTTTAGTGATTTAAATATATTTGATCTGAATTTTTATTATTTGAAGCCAGAATAACATTTTAGTGTCTCTAAAAAGGTGTATTATTAATATTTAGTGAAATCAGGTAATTGTTATTGTGTAATATTATTCATTGAAATTATCTACGCCATCAATATCATATTGTTAAATCCACTATTGTATAACAAAGAGCTTCTTTCTGCAATAGATTATTAGAAACAGTATTGAATATAAAAATGTAGAGTTTGAATATTTATTGTCTTTTATGGAATAATAGATTTACTATAGATTTACTAAAAACAGTCACAAATATACTCTTTTAACTATATTTTCAACTTAACTTGTTATTGTAATATTATTTATTATTTAAATTAATTTTTATTGTGATAATTTTACAAATTAATTATACATACGGTTGAAACTTTTAGGTAAACTTGTTTATTTGTTAAATATTTTACTTATTTAGTTTTAAAATAAAAAATTCTAGCTTTGGGTGTAACAGCCAAGCAGTCTTTGGATCCTTTTCTTTAGTGTCTTTAGTTTCTCTTGAGGAATTATGATTGAGGTAAAATATATCTAATGAGCATCTTATGCTATGTTTCAGATATTACAACAGCAAAATCTTATAAATTCACAGTCTATGATTCCCATGCAGACTCAACAACCATTGATTCCACAACAATCAACCATTCCTACACAAGCAGTGATGCCAATGCAGCCAGTAATACCCACTCAAGCAGTGATACCGATGCAACCTATGATGCCTGCTACCGGGATGCAGGCAGCTCCTGCCATGCCGATATCTTCCATTCAAGGTCCTCCCTCTGTACCACCTTTGGTACCTCCTCCGCCTGCATCTTTCATGGCTAGTTCTTCTCCTTCACATCAGCTGCCAGTAGCACCATCTCCTCCTCTAGCTATAGCACCAATGGCCGCTTCTCCTCCACCTATAGCTGCATTCACTGCTCCTCAACCTGCTGGGGTGCAGCCTATTGCGGCCAATGCTGGGGTTGTTCCTCCAAACACCCTGTCAGGACTAAATATAGCTCAACCAGCACCACAGCCTTCTGCACCTCCTTTAGAGAAAATTCCTTCGCTCGATGGATCGTAAGTAATATATATCTTATTGTGTGATGAAAATCTAAAGTTAGCTCAGACTCTGTTAGAAGTTTTTTGGCTGGTTGCTATTCTTCACCTGTTGAAGGGTAATGTTGTTTTTAATGTACGAGATCAGGTATTTGAACATTTAGTGAGCCAGAGTAGCCTTCAAACCTTATTAAACTACTTTAATTCTCCATGCAAAGACTTAACTTAACCTTAACTTAACCAGTTAACCGCCATATATTTATGGACACATTTAGGTGACTTCTCTTTCCTTTTCTCTTTTATCTAAATAAACTTCCTTGGCTAAGATCTTTGTTTTCACTTCAAAACTAAAATTAATTCTAGAAGATGGTTATTGTAAACTTTTCCTAGCTTTCTAATGTCCACACTCATTTTTCTTGTTATTGCATTGTAATTGCAATAACAAGGTGCATTGCTACCTCCAATTTGTAATTCACGGCAAACCGTCAATATATTATGGGGATTTATTAAATATTATAAATTATGGGAAGAAGTGATATATTCTATGTAAAGAAACCATTATTAATGCTTTAAAAAAGAAAATATCTGGTAAAATATTACTTTAAAACAAGAAAATAAAAAATGATAAACACACTTTCGTTATTGTTATAGATTGTCAGGATCTCCACTTGTTGAATGGGCAATACCTCAAACTTCTCGATTAAAATATACACAGCTTTTTAACACTACAGATCGAAATAGGACAGGATACCTCTCTGGCGTACAAGCAAGGAATATATTGCTAGCTTCACAACTTCCTCAGGCTATATTAGCTAAAATATGGTGAGTATTTTTTTTTTTTTTTTTTTTTAAATCTTACTGACTTTCTTATTACTCTCATAATTTGTTGAATACTTACTTCCTTTAACTTTTTAGAGGTCAAAAATTGAATGTATGAAATTTTAACTGTCTTAACTTGTTACTTTTGTTTAGTACTAGCTTTATATTACTCTCTATTGATATTTTTGTTTCAAAAAGTTAATTTTGTTTGTAGATTAAAGGACAAAAGTAATTATAAATAGTTTAGATTATACTTCCTCTTTAATATTTCACCATCTTCTAACGTAAAATCATGCCATTCTTATATCTAGTATTTGAATACCACGTTTAGGTCCCTAGCTGATATGGACTCCGATGGTAGACTATCATGTGAGGAGTTTGTGTTGGCCCTACATCTTTGTGACATGGCTAGAAGGGGTGAACCAGTGCCTTCGACTTTACCTCCAAACTTACTCCCACCTACTTTAAGGAGACAAAGGAACAACAGTCTTTCTGCCTCAGATCCTGATGCCAATCTTAGCGGTGGTAGGTCACTCAACCAAAACTCTTGCTTGTAAACTTATAGAATAAATGCAATTTGAAGTATAAATCTTTCTCATCCTAGTTTCTACTTTACGGTTTTATTTTATGTTTTGTCAGTTGTTCTTGTCTGTGTTGATTTTGTTACTCGATTAGCTTATAAATACTTTTTATTAAGTTCTAATTTTATTTTTAAATAAATTAGCATTGTTATATATAACTAAGATACTTCACTCTATGATGCTAATGGTAGGGTATTTATTGTATCTTTAATTTATAAATTTTGTTTTAAGTTTCGTTTGAAGATAGAAGAAAAGAGAATTTTGATAAAGGTCAAGCTGAACTCGAGAAGAGGCGTAAAGCACTTCTCGAAGTACAAAGAAGAGAACAAGAAGAAAGGGAAAGAAAAGAGAGAGAAGAGCAGGAGAGACAAGATCGAGTGAGTTGTTTATTTTTTCCTTTTGATTAAATTTGAATATAAATAGAAATGTGCAATGTTTGACGCAAAAAACACCTTTTTATCTTTATTTGTATAAGCTTATTTTTCTAAAAATAATTAGTCCAGTGGTTTTACACACTTTCCTGAAACTACTGAACCACTTACACCAACATTTTTGTTTCAAATCCTAGAGAGGAGAGGCATGTTTCACACTATATGATCATATCCAGTAGATTTGTGAAGTAGCTGATTTTCTTCCATATTATTCATATTTTACGTTTCTGGTAGTATTCATACTAAGGAACGTTTAAATTTTAATTTAAATCAAATTATAATTACTATTTACAAAGGGAGGCAGACAGAAAAATAGTCTTCAGCGCCGGTACTCGAACCACGGACCTCCCCCTCATTTCCAGTGTGTGTGAGCTCTAAGCAATTAAGCTACACTGAAGAATAATTTCCTCTGACGATATCGATACCTAATCCCGAATTAAGCTTTCAAATTTTTCTACAAGTCTTAGAAGTCAACAAACGACATAGAACTAGACCGAGAAATACGCTTGTAATTATAAAGTACACAATTAGTACCTGTACTTAGTACAATCAATTAGAAATTCATTTTTACGACTTTGGTAGTATTTATACTACANTTTTTTTACGTTCTCATATAAAGAGAAAGTATTGTGATAGTGCGAAAGTTCTAGCCTCCTGGAGCCTAAACTAATTGTTTAACTTTCGACATAGTAAACTCAATAGAAATTAGATATATTTTCACAAATCAATAAAACTATGTAACTCTCAAAACAAATACAAAGTGACAGCTTGTCATATTCTACACACTAATGATCCGATTTTGATGAAATTTGGGATAGAGGTGTAGAAAAATCATACCCTGAGGTGAAATTGAAAAATGTTTTTAGCTCCAAATTTGGAGGCGCTACCCTCCAAAAACTGATAAAATATGAAAAAAAATTATTTTGTGAAAATGGTTCCGACGATTTGATTACAAAATTTTACAATGTAGTCTATTTAAAGACCAATCTAATAATATAAGCCATTTTCCTGGGTAAAATCTAGTTCCTGAAAAAAAAAGGTTTAAACACGGACAGAGGAGGCCTGACTCCTATCTCTGGGTTCAACCAAGAGATTATTGATGGTTATTCTAAATGTCTTCATTAGCCATATTAAGCAACCAATTACTACACTCCAATGTTTTCTATAACCATTTATGTCGTGATGTAGGTAAGGATGGAGCAAGAAAGGAAGAGGCAAGAGGAATTAGAGAGGCAAGCAGAGAGACAAAAAGAGCTAGAGAGAGCTAAGGAGGAGGAGAGACGCAAACTACAGGAACAGAAACTTGCAGCACGAAGGTATCTTATCTATTATATTATACATGTATATAATTCATTTGTTTATTAACATTTTTACTTTATAATAATTTTCTATTACTTCCTATTATTATTGTTTAACACATCTAATTAAAAACTAATTATGAAAAACTTCAGATACGACCAAATAAAAATAATTTATTTGATTAATAATTCTTGAATTTTATAGAACCAACTTTAAATTTGATGTACCTGTTATGAGTACACTTAGAAGCTGCAGGGATTACAAGGGATTTTGAATAGTGACTTATATTTGTATATTTGCCACATCTCTGTCTGGATGTTTTTGTTAAAATCAAAGTATATTTCTGAGACAATCTGGAGATGCATTGAAAAAATTTCTTAAGATCTTGTGTTTGCCAAGTGAATGTGCTCTAATATTCCTACATTTTTCTTACCATATCAACTCAGATAAAGCGAATCGACGAAGAAATATTTCTTCAACACTACCTAATGATAAAAAATAAAAATGTATATATTGTCTGATATAATTTTGTGGTAAGCAAATATGATGACAATTAATATGAATAAAACACACCGGTTGTTTTATCTAAAGACATACAATATACATAGCAATATAATAACTAACATAATAACAATATATATACTTATAACGACCAGGCAATCATTTCAGACGTTCGACTATCTTCAATGACAAGTTTATTATATAGTCCAGGAGATAGCATACATCCAGCTAGAATTTTGTGTATAAGTTGATCTTTTTAAGATTATGTGGTAGGCTACGTTTTTCTATGTGACATAGCTTGGCAATAGGCTTTTTTTAAAAAAAAAAAAAATAAAAAAATACGTGTGGTGTCGCGGGACACCCGGTAGGAACGAAGTTCCTTATGCTTTTCAATAAATATAAATTATAAAATCAAACTGCTGAGTGTTACGATGTAGAACTTATACATGGCGTAGTTAGAAAAGAGACAAAATTTAATGATATACTACGCTATAACTACATATATAATACATACATAAGAAAATCCCATTATATATAGAGTATATGAAATAAATATTTTTGACTCAATTAGAAAATTATTATTAGTAAAGTTATTCCATAAAACTTATTACTAAAATCCCTTGTTATGCTTATGAGCAATACTATTTTATTACATCAATTTATACTTACATATTAAAGGTTTTGCTGGTTAATAATTTAACACAGTCGACACTTTCTGACGATTCCCTTCTTGCACTTTCCATTTTAAATAATATAAGAATTCTTTTCTCAATGATAGAAACAATAATTGAATAATTTAATAAAGCTATGTTTTGATTGTAAATAGCAATAGTCCAGTCACCAGCCGTTTTAGGTCTAAATTTTGGGAATCAACGTCGATTTTCTTGAAACTTTGGATTTAGGTAGTATTTATAACCTTCTTCAAAATCTACCCTGTGCCGAAGCGGGCTTTTGCCCTAGAGGGGAAAGCCACCCCTTCTAGGGGTTGAAAAATTTCTTAATTAAAATAAACTATGAGATCGATAGATTGACCCATTCTAAGCAACTTTTGTTCAATAAAGTTTTTTTAAAGTTGATACTTTCCAAGTTATTAAGGATTGAAACTGTGCATTTTTCAATGAAAAAACGCATGTTTTTTAACTGTTTTTCACGAATAACTTAAAAAGTTTTCTAAAGATCAAAAATGTAGCTAATAAAAAAACAAAAATATATGTTTTTTAAAAATGTCTGTAAACCCAATAAAAACTGAGTTATTACTTGTTCAATGACGGTCATTTTTCGAGAAAACCGAAATTGAATCCCTTCAACCTTGAACAACTTGAAAATGGTGGAGTTTTTGGGGAAAACTCAAAAGACCATTTTTGAAGAACATAAAAAACCCTTACGAATGAGCTCTTATAACAATTTTTTTGCATAAGAATTGACTGAATTATAACAAAAATAAAGTCAATACTTTTGTTTTGTTTTGAAAAATTTAACAATAAGACCCTTGCCATTACCACCCTAATTAAAATTAATCATAACCCATTTGCAATTAACTTCATTTTGGTGTTATTGATATGATCCAAGTGATTTGAACTGTTTGGAATGCTTATTTTAGGAAAAATAATTGATTAAAGGGAGAATACTTACTTTGATATAGTATGTGAACTCAGTTTGTATTGGGTTTACAGACGTTTTTAAAAAACATATATTTTTGTTTTTTTATTAGCTACATTTTTGATCTTATTCATTTTTTTTTATAAAATGAAAACTTTTTAAGTTATTTGTGAAAAACAGTTAAAAAATATGCGTTTTTTCATTGAAAAATGCACAGTTTCAATCCTTAATAACTTGGAAAGTATCAACTTTAAAAAAACTTTAAAGAACAAAAGTTGCTTAGAATGGGTCAATCTATCGATCTAATAGTTTATTTTAATTAAGAAATTTTTCAACCCTTAGAAGGGGTGGCTTTCACCCCTAGGGGCAAAATCCCGCTTCGGCATAGGGTAGATTTTGAAGTAGAGGGTAAGTAGAGCTCAATATCCAAAAGTTTATAAAAATCGGTGTTGATGCCCAAAATTTCGAGGTTTTGCATTTTTTTACCGTTGGTGACTGGACTACGAGCTTGACAGGAAGAATTAGTAAGAGAGAAAGAGTATAGAGTGAGAGAGATGGAAAGATAGAAGAGTTGGGATAGCACAGGCAAGGATACCAAAGCGAAATATAGTAGTGGGGGAATCACTCTACATTTCAATATTCCACCTTTACTAACTACAAACACCACACTTCCGACATCGACTTATAAAAATTGTAAAATATATTTCGTCATTGTAAAAAAAACTGCTGCTTGATTCAGGTTGAAATTTTACATGCTTGTTTCAATTGTACTATAGGTGATGTATACAAAGTTTCATTTAAATCGTTACGTTAGAACGTAAGATATCGGTAAAATGTTGTTTTCTTTATTTTAATCGTTTTGGTCCGCTTTAATAAATTTAGCGATCTTTATCACTTCATAGCAGAGTTGGTGTTCGCTTTACTAAAAAAATGTTTTGTAAAAGTTGTTTGTCTCATTAAATAGATGAAGTTAGAATATTTTCCTGTCCAAAAATTCCAATTTTAAATTTGACGCTTACGTTTACGCGAGCGTTGCGC